>DWGJ01005149.1:0-10723 GCA_018246895.1 Aspitha aspitha aspitha
TCCTGGGTGGGAATCGAACCCACGACCTCCGGTTTTGCAGTCAGGGTCTCTAACCACTCGACCACGAGGCCAGTCATAAAATATAAAAAATATATTTTTTATGAAGGTTTTTCGAACAAATTGTTATTGCCATCTATGTAAATTAACTCACATGAAATATTTATTTCATACTGAGTCCGACCAGTAGGTAGATTCAAATCTTTGGTGATATTATTTATTCTATCTACGTTAACACACGAAATATCCATCTGGCTGCATAGAAAATGTTGAGCAGTGCCAGGCGTACTCGTATATGTATATTGTAGATACAATTTAAATCGGTTGTCGAGACTGAGATGCGACGACAGACCTGTAATTTTTCTGATGCCTATAAGTGGTGACTTTGTCTGATTCAGAGAGTTTACAATAGGATTGTAATTTGCTGTAGAATATTTTGTTTTTTTATAGTTAATCGCAGTGTGCCGAAATAACGCAAATTTGGATTAGGAAATACTTAACACGAAAAGATGGCAACCATTTACGTACTTAAATCAGCAAGCTTAATTGAAACTGCAAAAAATAAACCAAACAGATAAAGTAAATATTGCTAATGCACATAACATTCCCTGAAGGATCCGGGTATCTCGCCTCGATCGTAATGAAATGAATAATGTTTTTTCTGTTATCTCTGCATGTGTCCGTCCAACGTACATGTTGGTTATTATTCGATGCTATTAATAGGAGATCACGGGCCGTCTAACAGCCGTTTGACTGCCGTGTAAACCGAAACGAATTGTTTCCTCTGACACCCGGACTGTAATGCTATCGCAGCTTTGTTATTTAAGCTTAATTATAGGGCTGTTACATTTCCAGAAAAACCTAATGCATAGGAAACACGGTAATTATGATTTTTCTTATTGAATATGAGAGTGGAAATATTTTTTTATGAAATGAGTGTAGTTAACGCTTACATAAAACATTTAACGTCATTGATGTTTATTAAACCGCTGTTTATCATTAATCTGAAGTATGTTTTGTGATTATGATCATTATTGTCACAGTATACGAGTATGTATTATTGTGTAATAAAATGACCACCAGAATATAAAATGCACGATTGTAAATTAAAAACTAGACAACTTTATTTTACGAGAGGTTTTTTTGGCTATTTCGCACAAAGTATACAATTTTAAATATTATTCAAGAGTTTTCATAATGTCCAGTAACTCAAAATAAACAATTCAAGAAAAAGGCGGATCCAATATAAGTAACCACTACTTGTAATTCCATTGTTTTCATGAAGGTTTTAGTCTGAACGTGAAAAAAAACTTT
The DNA here is from genome assembly GCA_018246895.1 of Aspitha aspitha aspitha. NCBI lineage: Eukaryota > Metazoa > Arthropoda > Insecta > Lepidoptera > Hesperiidae > Aspitha > Aspitha aspitha. The sequence goes on from DWGJ01005149.1 coordinate 1,312, forward strand.
TCTGTAAAAGGAGAGTTATAATGTAGGCATAGAATTTAAACTTGAAGCAGATAAGGATATGATAACATTAATATTCAATTCAGACGATTAAGCATAAGGTAGGTACTAGGGAGTCTACTATAATTGTGAAAACATAGGGTAAGCGTACAACGTAGCGCGATATACCTACGTTTTGATATGTGACAACTGTGTAAAGGTGAACGTTATGTATCTGATCCGTGCAAAACAATATCCAATGCAACTGTTGTAACAGCTGTTCTGTCATCCGTACGCTGAAACACAACAGAACGTATATTACACATACATACCTTGCGAGAGAACACCGAAACTCTGCATTACATCCTAAATGTTATTGTTATTATTTTGCGGATGTACGCCAACGAAAAATGTAAAAATCATCCTATTGCATACTTTCTTGTTATGACGGTATAATATTTTTCGTTTATGACTTACATGCGCACGCCCTCCCACATTAAAAACGCGTTATGCTTCCATGATTTGTTTTTGAATTAAGAGATGTACAGATTCAGTAGGTACTAATATATCATACATAAATTCGCGAACAATTTGAAGCAATGTAATTTTTTTCTATTTGTTTATTTTTCTATCTGCCCGTATATCATTAAAGTCGTCAATGTTTGACAAATAATAAAATGCAAATTTTTAGTTCTATAAATGTGGATCAATTTATAATCTGACCGACTCGATAAAGACTGTCTGATATGATACACACTGATTGAATACGTTAAGCTAAAACATTCCATGTAACGTTTTAGGACTAGCCAAGGCTTTTTAAAATTGTTCGTCGTGGCTTGTTTGAACAGTGTGTGTATTATCATGCTGGCTTATAAAATACTTGTCATTTTAAATATTTACTGCCATTTGTATGTTATACGTACGTACGGATATGATTTCAAATATAATTATTTACATTTTATCCTTTCTATCCCTTGTAATTGTACGGTTGTACCTACATGTATGTAAATGTAATATGTAAGTAATGTAAATGTAAAAAATGTAATATCTAAGATATATTGCACATGAAATGCGAAATGTGGCAAATCGAATGCATATAAGGGCAGACGTTCGTTGAGTGCATAACGAAAGAGTTTGTTGTGTGCGCGGAGGTCACGTCCACGCGGCATGGGTGGCAGTTCGACGCCCGGCCCCGATGGTCCGAAGTATAAGGTGGTGCAAGAGAATACTTGTAAGCTACGATTTGTAACATTGTAACTATTGATATAACTGTTAGCTAACGAAGTTCGGAATGAACGTGGGTTTCAAGTCCTTGTATCGCCGTAGTCATCGGTATCAGTACTATATGTAATTGTTTTCAATTAAGTATTGAAATGAACATTAATTGGAACAATTTAAACCATAAGTTGTTAGATTGTTTTGTGGCCCGTATCTGATGGACATTTTCGATGAAGCTCTGGTGTAATGTATTTCATTCATTTCTTACAGCATAATTAAAGCATTTGTTTACATTATTCTAAAAGGAAATGAACATCATCTTTTACACAATCATCATACAATTACCACTGTCTTTTTGGGTTATATATACATGTATTTATATATATCTATTGTATATTTATATCTGTGTGTACTATGTATGTATGACAATATCATCATGTATTATAATGTTATTTTACATAAGGCATGTATAATCATCAATAAAGGGTAAATAAATAAATACAAACTGCTCTTTTTATCATAAACCCATTTCACCTAGCAAACAACCCTTGAGAGTAGTAGTTACTATCACTTATGGATATTTGTGACATCAGAGAATTCTTCAATGCGTTTCCGTTATTGAAGGGCAGCTCTTTTTGTGCCTCCTTTGAAGAGCGGTTTATTTATACACGTTACACTATAAATGAGAAATTCTAAACTGAACAGGAACGGCAAATGTAAGTAGAGAAATAATTATTTATTAGAAACCGCGAGACAACGTTTCAAAGATCCTGCTCATTGCATAGCTATTCCGCGTGAAATCGTAATTAAGTATACGAGAGAGGACAAAAAAACCTTGAGCAGTCTAAAGTTTAGGCATGTCAAATTGTCCCAATGCTTAATTCGATACAAATCGAAGTGTAATTAGTGTCAGCGTTAGAATGCAATGTTGCGGCAAAGTATTGAGAGAGAAAGTGGATTACAAGTAAAAAATTGTACCTACTACAATATTACCCATTGACATTTTAGACTTCAAACAATCATACGATTCCGCTTCAAAATATCGTGTAGGTTTAAAAAATGTTAAGTGTAAATTTATGTTAAGTGTAAAAGCCAATATGTATGCGTGTAGATAAATATTTCAGTAAATTAATAAATATAACGTTGTGTAGAAAGAAAATGTTTAAAAATTTGTATTTGTTGAGATAAATATCACTAATGGACAGTAGTAGTAAACTATTTTACAATGATCCATTTCAGTCGTAAAGCATGTTATGTTCCCGCGTAGTGCAAGAGTGCAAGTACAAAGATTCACAAAATCATGTATCGTCCAACTTATTATACCTATAGTCAGCAGTATTCAGAAATAAACAGGAATAGGAGGTAGTTACTATTTGTTTTTTATTCTGTCCGTTTTTAATCTCCGGCAAAACCATTTCAATGATCTGCAGTGACTACGATCGGGTGCTTTTACGAATACAAAAAAGTTAGAGAGCGGTACCTATGCTTATTTAGTCCATATGTGAAAAAGGAAAAACAAATCAGTCTGTAATTATCCTATTGGTACGACGGGACTCCGCATTCGATTGTTTATTGCCTTCTCCACCGGATGCCTCTATTCCGTTCTATTTGGTCGTCATCGTATTTATATCCCCTGCTAGGGGAACATCTATATAGATGAATTGACTATAATGTAACTCTATTCTGTCGTTCTAATTTAGTTACTGGCTTATTTCTTTTAAGAATCATTTTAACCCAGCAACGATGGAAAATATTTAAAAAAACTTATCGAAAATTACCGTATCGTGTATATTTCCCACCCCTTGTAGCAATTTCATGTTATCGTAGTTGATCTTAGAACAGTATTGCATAGACAGTTAAACAACAAACTTAGATGTCTCTCAAACAAAGAAATGATCAGGCCCCCTGACGGGGTCTCGTGTTGTAATAAGCATTATAGAGAAATCCTTAGGATTTGCCGTTGCGCCCAGACGTGACCTTGCATATCATTCAACCAACCACGAACTACTACAGATTCAGACGGGCTTAAATTTATCAATCTTACGCTCTCTTCGCTACGTATATCTATATAATATATATATATTTAAATTTAAAATAAAAATAATATCGCCTTTTCAATAAACATCGTCTTGCATTCTTGTAACGAATTTTATTTCAATTTCCCCTTGATTCCAGCGGGTAGTGGATGGCGGTCGTTGTAATTTCGTATGTAGGTAGGTATCTGCAGTGTCACGACTGCGCTTGGACTTTCTCCGGCACGATCGCCCTATATTGCAGCTGTGAAACTGCGACAAATCAAACTTTCAACAAACTATATAAATTAATGCTGAATCGTTTTCATCTGTGTCGAAACAGAACACAACACAACAGAAAAACATTTTCAAAAAATATCTGAATCTGTAAATATAAAATGCACCGTAATACTGCTATTGTACATAGCTCGAAATATCTCGATCTAAACATGGAAGTTATAGCAGTCATTTGACATTTTCGTACACGGTTATCATAAATGTAAATAAATGCGGTTACTAACCCGTGTGACGTGAGAATCCGGTATGATGACTGTTTTATTTTTTTGTTATGAGTATCTGACATCATAATGATGTTATCGTAAAGGAATATGTGGATAAGAGTTCTTAGCCGTAACAACATACACATGCGAATCGCATACATTCGATACGCATTGGTTTAACTGTGGGTCGCGCGGCGGTCGCGCCCTGCTGCAAACAAACCCCATCATGACATGCATATGTTTATTTAAACTCTGCTTTTACTACTTCCTTTGCCATTATCTAATGTGTGAGGTTTTTACATTCAACTCGCATGAGAACACTTGCGCTTTCCCCCGATGCAATTAATTACCGATGTTATTCAACATGTGGTGCATTATTTCACGCTCCACGTGGCTGAGAGTTTCCCGGTGCAGCTTGCACTTGCCATAATATTGTTAGAGCTTACGTACACGATTTTGACATTTCTAGCTCACGAAGACCGAACTTGCGTCACCACTTTTGAAATGCCGAGATCATGCGTGGCGCAATTTGAACTTAGCTATAACTTAATACTAGCATGCAACAAATTTAATAGCGACGTTTCAGATAGGCGCAATAATAGAAAATCAGGATTTATTTGTTTGTTATGATGAAACATTTGAAAACGGAAATCTCATATGCGGGCGATGATTTTGTTCATCCGCCGGCAAGAATATTTCAAAGTTAACTACTTCTAAACGTGTTAAAACCGCTCTTTAATGTATGGGTCCATTTTAATTTTATTTAACTAGATTGTTATTAACGTATATACACAAATATTTATATCGAAGTCACAAGCTTTGCAGGCGCACAGTTTAATGAGGTTGGTCGGATATTTTTGCGACTTTACAGGCATTTAGATTTTTACGTTAATTTATTACTTGTCGTTTTGATATTTTTATTGTTATTATTATGTCGTTAAACCCGTATCCTGACTCTCCCTGGGCAACAGCATATTTGACGAAGCTGATCATTGAAATTTTACTGCGGTAGATACAACTTGTTAAACTTGACAACATTTAATTTTGATAGATATGTTTTTTACGCAGGTATGACTTCAAAAATATTTAACAATATTCACGTTATATTTAGATATTTCTACTCGCTATGTTATTCTTATTATTAAAAAGAGTGGGTATTTCGCTTCATCGCATGACTTCCTTTGGACGGCAGCAACCTTGTTTTGAGTACTTGTGACGCGTAATTACGTCGACTAGCTCTTATTGGTAACTTCCTCCAGGCATAAATGTAAATACTTTTCATGCGGTCTTTTGATTTTAAAAAAATTACATTTTTAACCTGTACCTACAGAGGTTGTCGAACCGCGAATACTTAACACAGAGACAGACAGAATGATTTTCGCATTCAGAATAATAATTTTGATAATTCTATCTCTTTGTTTCGCATTATTGAAGTATTTAGGTATTGGTAGAAGTATGAAGAATTAGGAATAGCTCTGAAAAGGTAGCGATATGGAGGCTTGTTTAGTGATTTCTTTAATAACTTTTTTAATAATTCATATTTTCGTGTCGCGATCTAGAAGATATGTGTAGTATTTTTTGTACTAAGAGACAATAATGATTATTAGTCTGTTTATGTTCTCATGAAAAATGATATATGCACATTTCCGTCTGCTGTTAATGTTTTCGGACGATGCGGCATACTTTCAATGTATGTATATTTCCTGTAACGATGCGAACACAATAATCGTAAAACGGGGGTCCCTTGTCGAGAAGTATCCAAACTGTCCGCACGGTGATAAAGGAAAATGCATTACTTCCCCTTCGAATAGCGGAAGGGGATTTTTTCCTTAAGAGAAGCCCCTAAAAATGGCGGCTTCGGTCATTTCAGTACGTCTTAAGAGTACCCAAATTTGAAAGTCGACTTCCTCTTTAGTTATAAAACGCAGTTATATACGGGTAACAATGACTTATAACTTAAAAAATAACGCCCTTGTTATTACGAAATTTAACTGCATTTGCAGTGTGACATTAATATTTACTGGTATGATAAGTTTTTTATGTAATAATAATAATAATTGGGACAATCCACGCACGGTTGCCTTGTTTCAAATGACGCAATTAATTACTGCTATGGTAACGGGACAGCTAATGATCATACGATATTTTTATATACATACTATTATTTTTATATACATACGCTATTTTCATTACACCCAGACACAGAACAAACAAATGTGCTTATCCTGCGACCTCACGAACCCATGATCTCCGGTGTTGTATTCATGATCTCTGATCACGAACCCAATTGTAATGCCTAAATGCTACAATAATTTTAAATTTAGGGTATTTAAGCTACTTATTTGACATAATCGTCTAAACCAAAGGTATGACAAAAAATGTTGTGATTTATAAATTATATGAATTATATCTTGCGCAGCAATAAGAAGTAGCTAAGTGTGCGCGGCGAGCGCCCCACGACTCGTAAGATTTATTCTACGGTGAAAAGCTCATATCGTTCGGCCTAATACTCGTTCTGGGCTGTACCGACATAAATTGTAGCTCACGCGTTTTGATGCGGAATGGATGTCGACATTGATTTAAACATTCATGCTTGTTTCAAAGCACTGTCAATATCAATAAAAGAATTTGTGGTAAACCTTTTTAAGAAAATACATGTTTTTTATTTATTCCGCGCGCAGTTATTTGTAAAATTCTTATTGCTGATTGCAATGACAGCTGCATTGGAGAAGTATGTTTATATTTTGATTACAAGCAAGCAATTAATATTGAATAATTACTTCTAATTTCGACTTTTTCATAAATGCAAGTCATCAATTTAATTTCTGGAGATCAATAAATATCATATAAACCAGAAATCGCTTAGAATTTATATGTATGTGTAGTATTGTTATTACATAATAACATTACTTTAAAATCAACTGAGTATAATGCCAAAGAAAAAAACGCAGGTGTAAGAATCACATAAATAATGCAATAGCTAAATGTCATACATAATGTATGTTTGACGGGCTGCTTCATCCCGGACCGTAAGAATTTCCTTTTTTGGAGCTCTTATAGTTCAGAAAGAAGAGACGGAACAAACGTGACAAGGTTTTATGATGAGGACAATCAAGAGCTGCGAAGCCCCAACCCAACCCTTACGTCTATTTGGCACAATGTGCTATTCATATTTGATGCAACTCTATACATTGGCCAGTGATTTTCTATCAAGCCGCTATAATTATAGTTCATGGAACTCGAGGAAAGTTAACACGATAAAAACGGTGCGTGTCTACACTAATACTAATACTTATTTATAAGCTTCCACTTATTCGTGAGTTTACTATGTGCAATTATAATCCTTATCGTCATTCTTCAGTATAGGTACCTAATTTATTTTGCAGTTATTGCGCCTTGCGTCAATGACCTTTGTTTGTTATGTAGGCATGCATTAATTAGGTCTAAGCTAAATGCGGCCAAATTTAAAGTTGAAAATCGAGGCCGTTGTAGCCGTTGTGTTGCGTGTGTCGTAGAGTTCCTCCCGTGCGAAAGTGATTAACGGTGCCTTGAAATTGCAGGTTATTGACCGACCCTTGCTTGTCTCGCTTGCGTATTATCGAACTTATGACACCGCTCGTTATTACATAATAATTTATACAAATAAATAAATTCTGCAGCGAATTCTTGGTCGCAGTTTAAAAGTTACTAAAGGTTAGACACCGTTTATTTTACTTATTTTTAAAAACATTATATGTAGGTACATACACAGGTACTCATAATGAAATTTAAAAATGAAATTAATACCTGTAATAATCCAGAAAAAAACTATGAATTATAATAACATATATGTAAACCTATATTCAAGGGTAATTTCAATGAAGGGTAAATTTGTATTTAATAGGGCAAGCATGATTTTTTAGATGATTTCTCTTGCTTAACACCTATTGAATGATTATTGAGTATGATTGATGTTTTGCCTCGTATAAAATAGGTAGGTGAAATCAAATTTGCCCTCAAATTCATTTATGTCATATTTTTAGACCGCCTCTGTAGTGTATTCAGCACTGGTGTATTTAAGCAATACAGTTTTGAAACGAGTACATGAACAAATGCCTGCAACTACCTCTGCTTCTATATTGAGCGTCTGAAGCGTCAGTTTTGATAATTAAACGGCGGCATACATGAACCGGCAGATAAAACGGCCATGTGCCGTGCAGCGCTTCAGTTCGGCTCACTGATACCGCTGGCATCGTGCCACCCGTAAAATAATGCATGTGTATGAATAATTATAACATTATTTTGTTTAATCCGTGTAATTAATGTTTTAATGATAACACGTCCGTGCCAATTAATTAGCTGTCACGACATAATGACGATGTTCCATATGAGAATGCCTGGGAACGCCTTATGCATACAGATGTCGGAGCAAAACAAGTCCTTCCGTTCTAACACACATGGTCGTAGATTTCCGGCGCATTCAGTCGGTAACTTGAACTCTAGACATTGTTTTAGTGTACCTACTTGCGGTACCTAAATACCAACAGAGATACATACAGTTTACCCATCACCGTAGTCACAATGTGGTAACATACAACGTCTATTTATCCCGAGCGAAAAGGGTGTTAAATGCGGCATATTCCGTATTTTCAAAGGAAAATTTCCGCTTATCATGCTTGACACACTTATAAGCTTTCACTGCCATCGAATTCACACATGTTTATTATTTATTGTTCTTTTCGCTGGCTGGAATATACGTGGAAATATTTCTCTGAATGCGGATGAATTTCAACGAAGCAAGAAGCAAATAAATACGCCAATCGCTTTTATGCCAACTTTGCAATTGTTGCAAGAATGTTTCAGAATCATGATCACTATATACTCTCTCACTTTCATGTATTATTATTTTAAACATAATGTAATATAGCTTAATCAAGGTCTGTTCAAAATAGTGAAATATGAAATGTACGTTAAACATTTTTGTACAGAATTACGATGCAAACGCATTGTAATTAAAACGTTTGACAAAGGAGTACATACATAATCAGCCTCATGATATGCGAATGAACGCCTTAGTCATAATAACTAAGGAGCGACCTTGTGTAAAAATCAAACGTAACATCTAAAAATAGCAGCTCATAATAACGCGAGAAGCAATCAAAACATAAATAGCCATGAAACAATGTTTTCATGGACCTTTTTGTAGTTTCATTGACATGAAAAAATTGATTACCGAATTAGGTCACCACGAGATGGCTAGTGAAACAGGAACCTTGACGTCATGCCTCTATCGGGAGCCTATTCATAATAATTTTATTTGGCTACTGTGCCCCCGTTGACAGATATTGATGAGGCCTAGTGTTGCTCTCGGAGGTTCCCTTGTAATATTTTGTAAGGGCTCACATGGCACCAGGGCCGAGCCTTAATGGCCAGGGAGTTTTATTTATGTGACATCATAAAGACGATGCGGATATAATATGATCGAATTAGTGGCCATTTAGGCCGACTACATATATAAGTTTTCTCTCAAAAAGGTTATTAAAATATGTACTCGTATGTTCTCATTAGATATAGAGTGGATGTATCACAACTTCTGTTCTTTGCTTTCAGTGTTTTTACCTTTAAAATACCTTTTTTTTTTTTTTTTTTTACGGGGGGGAAACCTTCAAAAGGTACCGCGGTGCCTTGGGAGAGACACCGGGTAATGTGGGGTTCTTACCGCACTAA
>DWGJ01005150.1:0-10723 GCA_018246895.1 Aspitha aspitha aspitha
TAGGCAATTTAATGCCTGTGTTATGGTGACCGGACAGCTGATAAACATACATATATACATACGATATGGTACTTATACAGATATTTTTATTACGCCCAGACATAGAACAAGCAAATGTGCTCATCACACAAATGTTTTTCCTGGGTGGAAATCGAACTCACGACCTCCGATTTTGCAGTCAGGCTCTCTAGCCACTCGACCACGAGGCCAGTCGTGTACATTAACTTAGTCGAAAAATCGGAAAGATTGTTCGTGCTCACTCTTTTAGTTCGTTATACGCACGGTAGGGGCGCTGTACAATTTTCATACATTTTATTACCAGTTACCGTACGATTACTTCGTCGATAGAAGTTCGTGGTAAGGCTAGTGGTCTGTAATGACCAGCGCAAGATGCCAGTCGTTCTTGGGGAACTCCGCTAGTGTCGGTCCCTGCGCTGTGTGCACGCCGCTCGCGTCCTGTAGGTAAGTATCGTTGCCCAGATTACATCAATTGCCTACTTCCTTGCCCCTTGTTTTCCCAGTTACGCGGTTTTCCCAAGGCTCATATCCCTTATACTGTTTTAAGGTAACTATTTCTATTATAGTTCCAATATTGTAAAAAGTATTAATAAAACTTGATAGTGCACAGATAATAATGTAGCATAATAAAATTCGTTTTACCAAAAAGTTTGATTTCCTATCACAACAACAAGCATCAAATAAGATTATGTATACAACGTTCATGGAAATGAAAATAGTCCAGTTTATACATACACACCATCCCGCCAGTCCCTAGCGGGGTAGGCAGGGCGCACTGAGCGCAGTATCTCTGTCCTTACAAACCTGCCGTGTTTCGTTTAACTCATAACTCTAAGTCTATAACAATACGAAAACACACCCGAATGCTAAATTTAGAACGTTACGCAAATCAGAAAAGCGCCATGAACTCGCCATTGTGGTCGGTTCCCATCGCTTCGCGCGAGCGGGCGCTTTGTTCGGTCGATGCGATGCGGAAATTGACTTCTGTAACCAATACAGCTTATACAGCGCTCTGTATTGTCGGCGATTGATCGTAGATTATTACCGCTTCGAGAGTGAATACGCGTGTCGCTGCAGTATCACGTGCTTAGTGACGCGGGCCGTGTAGGTGGACGGCAGGTTCGATTCCCACGCATATAATTTATTGGTGATATTACTGTTGCTGTTTAGTTTAGGTGAGAAGTCTTGTTGCTACTCTTGAGGACTAAGATGGTCGCCTTTGGTACACAAGACCAGTATCCAGACCCTTCGGACCGAAACACAGTTGAAACAACTGCTTCACGGCAGAAATAGGTGTGGCGGTGGTACTTCCCCGGGCGAACCGTATACACTTTCTACCACCTAAAATGTTCTCGTGAACAGATATAGATGCCTGGTGTAACGCAAAGTTAGCCTGTCACTGTAACCGTGTGTAAGCCGGACCCGCCGCGGGCGAGTGCGGGTGAGTGCGGGCGGCGGGCGGCGGGTGGCGTGCGACGGCCCGGAAGAGGCCGGCCGTGTTTGGACAGCGGCACAATGGCGCGCACAATGCGGCGGATGCAAGCCGGGCCTTAAAGAACGTTAAAAGCTTTGAGGTGTCACACCGGAGCCCCTAATGACGTAAGTCGAGCCGCCGCACTTTTGTTTTGTTTCCGATGAGCGCTCGCGATCCGCTCTTATTGGGTTACCGCCTTTAATCATTGGCGACGAAGTCTGTAATCGAGAATGCGCCCTAACGACCCCTCAATCAATGGCACCTCCGCTCCGATCCCGTAATCGATATGCCTTTGATTTGAGAATAAAAAATGAGTATTCCAAAAACTTCAGATCGACGCGACAGATTTCCTGAGGAAATTGGCGCCGCTGGTAACGAGCGGCGGCCGCACGCCGCACGCCGCACGCCGCACGCCGCACGCCGCACGCCGCGATACAATATTCAATATCAGTGATTCGCGCCCGACACCCGCCACTGCCTCTGCCCGCGTTCCCTGTGTTTAGTCTTTTTATCAACCAGCATGGAAGACAAACACGTGATAAATCTACATTTACTACATACATATTGTCACGCCAGGTCCCCGACCATGTAGGCAGAAAGCAGTAAATCTACATTTATTATTTAAAAAAAATCGATCTAGTCTCTATGGGACTTCAACTGATTTATGTTATATTTATTTTATATTTATTTATTTACCAGCCAGTGCTATTTTATTTTATACATTACTTCAAATCTAAGAACTGTAATGTCCGATCTCTTGATGACAGGCAACGAGAAGCTGATAAAGAGATATCTACAGGACATCAACGACATGTTTATAACCATGGCTACCGGCAAGGCGTGTACTGGACCCCCTTCTGTCATCAAATGTATGTTTATAGATATGCATATCGATTGAAATAGGTATAATTGTCTTGACCTAAGTAGATAATGTAAGTGTCTACATATATTATATTTATGCCATATTACAAGGATAGATACTATTATAACAGGATCACCACATGCATCTCCCTGAAAATAATAGGTACTAATTGATCGAGATGTCGATTGTGTACCTACTCGATTAGTTTTAAATAATAGATACCTTGTAATAACAATTGCTCCAACAACACGCGGCTCTTGGCAGCTTTTTTCTAAAGGAAGCAATTAAATGCATGCGTTATGATAACTAGGCAGCTGATAAAAATACATTTATACGTACTATATATAGGTACCAGTAATATAAATATTTTTATTACACCCAGACACGGAAGAAACAAACCTGTTTAAAAATATTTGTTATGGGTGGTAATCGAATTCATGACCGCGACCGCAGATTTAGTAGTAGGGTTCTCTAACTACTAGACGAAGAGACCAGTCCAGAATATAAAGCCCGTTCAAGAACAAAGTGTTCCATAAAGAACAACAATTATTATTACTTGATTTCCAATTTTAGCTAATAAAATCTTTAGTTTTACTCCACCGATGCCATCTAGCGAAAATATTTTGAAAGATCAATATTTCATTTTACGTTGTTTTATTAATTGAGATAGTAATCGATGTTGTATAGGGATGTCTATTAATCTTTACTGTTATGTTTTTCTTGGCTACTCGTTTTATTTCGTTTAAAATATTAAACGATAGCTATTGCATAAACGGAATGAATACATTTTGATATCTGTCGTACATCAATGTCAATACTGTCAAAACATTCGACAGTGACATTTAACACAACACAAATAACCTCAATATTGTAACGAGAGGGTCCTTCAAATATTACTTTGACCATGTTCAAAGCTCTCATACAGCAAGCTATTCCCAGTGGCGTGACCCGTGGCTTCCACACTACGCCGCGCCTGGACGAGGTGCGCCTGTTGACCCGCCTGCGGGTGGTGGACAACTCTGAGCTCGGCAAGCGGGCCATGGCCGAGGGGAAACCTCCTAAAGTTATCTGTGTCTATAACAAGAAACGTACGTACCTTCGTTACTCCATTCTTGTACCTACTGTATTGTTTGTGATCGCTGAAATGAAGACTTGAAGTTATTGTAAAGATAATCCTGTTTATATTTGCATACTTATACGCGTGAAATAAATAAGTACATAATATAACCGAAGCACCAATATCGCCCACCCTTATTTAATTATCCGATCCAAGTTCAAATTTGGAACACTGGCGCTGATTATAACAGTAGTTTACAAATTAGATGACATTAAGAAACCTATGTATGCGGCATCATAACAACTTCCAGATTCCCACCAAGACTCAATGTGGAACGATCTATACAACTATTGGGAATATGTATGCATTCAATCAGCTTTCCGGATTGTTACCGGCTTTTTCTAATTTGGCATCAAACAGTAGAGTGTTATCCGAGGATGCTCGTATTATTAACAAGAAATTCCACTGTTATTGAATAAATATTTGCAGGTGTTGGCCTCATAGGAGACAAAGTGATGGTCGCTATTAAGGGCCAAAAGAAGAAGGGCATCCTAGTAGGTTTGAAGCAAACGCAAGCGGTGAAAGTGCCGAAGTTCGACAGTAACAACGTGGTACTGATTGATGACAACGGCGCGCCGCTGGGCACGCGCGTGCACGCGCCACTGCCCACCGTGCTGAGAACCATCCTCAAGCAGCGCACACACGCCAAGGGAGCCGATTACACCAAACTATTAGGAATCGCCACTAGATTTGTATAGAATTATATGTATAATAAGTAGCCTTTGTTAATTATAGATTTAATGCTTTATAGACTTTTTCAATCAACACATTTTTATTACAACACATTTAAATTTGTACGCCGTAAAAGGCAAAATATGGAGTAAACTAACAATTCTGTAACATCTCTAAATGTACCCATATTTGTGCAAATAAATGTCTTTGTCTTTGTCTAATATTACACAAATTCATAGACTATGTGGTATCGACAACCCTCTTCGGTTTTGCTGTTTCAAATAAGCCCTCTCTTGTGCAAATTATTTTTGATGAACGAATGGAATAATAAATAACATTAAGAATATCTTTATACGAGCAACACAACAAATAATAAATAATCATGTGGATTTCGTATAGATGCAATAGCATAAAATAATGAAGTGTAGAACATGAGTAGAATGTCAAATGCCCTGGGTTTACTAATTCGGTAACTAGATGGCGTTAGATTCGCTCACCAAAATACACATACAATCTCGCTAATAGTTAACATATAATAATCGAAGTCTGTAAACTTTACTTTAATATCGTCAATAATACATATATAAAATCTGTAGTTCTTGTAACAGAAAGTATACACCGTTAAGCGTTTTTAGTGCCATCTAACAGTAACTACATAACACTTTGCGATAGTAGCGCCATCTATTAAAGATCAAGCAGGTTACATCTAATTGTTAAATTAACGATTGTGAAAATGTTTGGTAAATTTTTCATTGTAGAACAAAAATAAATAATTCCAATTGATTGTAAATGACTGATAATGTCTGCATTTATGTATTTTCGCCATTGCCCGCAATTTTTGTAGGTACTTGGTTTTAAAGGCGCTTATACTCGTACCTACACCTAAAACAAGGTATCAACCTTCATATGCAATCAAAGGTTGTAATATCTCGTCTGTTTATGGCTCAATTGTTTTTAACAGAACGAAGGTGACGAGTTGGGCAACTGAGATTGAGAAAATAGGAGTTTGAAGCCTTTACCCATCCCAAAACCTTTGGTATTAATTTCTTTTTGGTTTTTATTGTCTATGAGTTTTAATGGCCATAATGATTACTTTTTGCTGTTATCGCACAAGAAAATTTCTTAAGGTTCCCGAAGTGACCTGAAAGCTAAAGATACAGTTTAATTATTGGTATTCAACAATTAATAATAGTAATTCGCATTAGCTGTCGAAATGAATGCAGCCAGTAATCAGTAACTACGATCGGTTCTATTAGTCGTGCTCGAGTTTAATTGAATTTACAGGTCGTTTTTAATTTAAACTAATATTAGCTTTACTTACATTTCAAGGCTTTTATTTCCTTCTCCTATTACTTCTATTAGAAAAGCCTCAAATAGAACAGAAGAGAACAGTTTATTTGCCCAAAATAGGTACACATTCCTGATTTTACACAGTGAAACCTTCGCATATTTTCCGACTTAAAGTTGACCCGAACTTTAATAAAATAAACTAAAGTAAAATTTCTATAATAGTTTTAAATTGTATCAAAATTTTGAATTGAACTTGAAGCAATATATTTCGTCAACAACCTTTGATAACGTCACTATAACCTTTCACGAGGTCTCTACAATTCGCTGACTGTAATATTCTGCTGCTTGTGGCCGCTTGGATGGGCAGAGTTGCGGTCGAATTCAAATTCCAATTGTTTTATTCATTATAAGGTATACATACTCGATGAAGGTCGTGTTTTAGTCATCGTACTTCGGCTTCGCGCGGTTCTCTCCCTCCCGCGGCTGCTCTCCGGCGAGAGAGAACTCCCAGGCTCTTTCCACCTCCAGCCAGCAGATACAGCAGCATTAGCAGCAAATGCACCGGCCGCGAGCGATCCGCGCGCCGCGATCGTTAGCCGCCGCGGGACAGCGCATGCGCGCCGCTCCACGCCCGCCAGCCGAGACAGTAGCTCGCGGACGGGCGCCACAACACCCCGCCCGGTCAACCACGATACACCACACCCGCGCCGCTATTTTAGAACGGTCGAGATATAGCGCATGCGAGTTGAGCACATCGATCCACCGCACGCCGAATGGTACCCGTATCTAGGCTAACCTGCTAAATTTAAAGGTGCGTTCGTTGTTCAAGGTTGCCGCCGCCGCCGGCGCAGCTCCGAAATAGCCGTTGTGCATGGAATATGGAGAACGGGTGTCCCTAACGCCGACGGTTTAGGGGCGCGTTTCGCGCGCACACGCCTATGGCGGACGGAATTATGTAAGAATCGCGTTGATTGTTACCATCGCGATCGGTTCGGCGGCGCGACCGATGTTTGATGTACTGTCGATCGATTTGCGTGACGATTTGAGTGACGTGTTTACGGTTCCGCTTGGTCGTTCCCCAGGGAGCGTCTCCGGTCGGTCAGTAAGTACCCGTGAACGATTCATGTTCGCATGTAAGATATATTTAAAACGAGCCGAACGCTTGGAGAAACTAACACCCTGCCAAAACATTTCGCGTACTACTAGCGAGTGTATTTTTTTCTCTCTCTCGTTTCCGCCCGCAAATATATGTTGTAAACTCACCGAGGAACCACATCCTAAACATCTGCGTACCCCGACCTATGCGATCTGTGAAGTAAAAACGAATTGTAACTCGTTCCGATTGAAAGAACGTGAAATTCTTACATAATCTATGTTTATAACCTCGTCTCATCCTTGTAAATACTTAATCTGCGTTTTGTATTGACGTTCCAACTATTGAATTTTCTACTTTCATGTTATTTAAGTAATTGAACATAAAATAATATGTTTTAAATATAGTATTCCGTGATTGGATAATGTTCCAGGAAAATGTCGAGAGATGTCGCTACTTGTACCATAAGTTGATAACTTCATATGAACCGACATTGTTTCGATTTACTGTCATATAATTTAAATATAATGGGTAATAATATTTCTTAATGAACACAAAATTCTTAAAAAAAACTTTAAAGTATTAGGGTGAAGGTAAATTTAAATTTATTGCAACATTCCTGGCTATTAGTGACCTAATTCATGAAATCTGCATATTTTGACGTTATTGTTACGTTACAAGTACAATAAAAATTGTAAAATATAAATAATGTATTGCTAATACTTCAACTATATGATGTTTTAATCCATTGCTTCTCAGATTTACACGGTTTTATCACCTACACACGAGTACATGCATTTTCTCTACATTTAGACTTAAGTCTTTACATAATACAAATTAATTGGTCATTCGTCCATTATATACTTACATACGTATTTTTCAAGTGTTTTTAATTAATATTTATTGACTCTGTACTTTAATTAGTAGACTTGGTAATGTTGTTTTCAAAGGTTTAAACATTGTAGGGGATAAAACAGATATTTTAATTTTTAACATTCCGCCCAACAAGAAAAGACATATGAACACTATCATAATTTGCAATGTTTTTATATTTGTATACCAATTAATACAGTGGAAGCGAATTACACATATTATTAATAAAATCAAAAACTTATTACCTTCTTATGGTAAATATTATCTTTCTCAAAAGTTCAAACATTCGTATTTATATAAATATTATATTGTATTTACCAACCGTGAAACATTCTCTATATTATTATATCTCCGCAAATATTAATACATATTCAATTTCATTTCCTATTCATGGTTATCGCAGGCGAAGGCTACGCGCGCCGTAGCTGCCCAAGCTACGCTGCGTAGGCACCGCGTGTTACATACCTTAATATTACGCTAACGTAGCCTTATAACCGAAATTGGACTTTATATTTAACACAACAAAGTGCATAATACGTTGCAAATGTACGTTTTATTAATTAAACATTGAGGTTATACGGACTGAAGAAAATAAATGTACATACTTTGTAAATATAGACTTTGCAGGTTATTGACATACAGCCTGTTAGGTTAATCCGAACTTACCTTAAACTTCTGACGACTACGAGCGTTTATAATTATTATACAATATTATACTATTATTATTATAATTATTATACTATTATTATTATACAATCACACCACGTCCCTAACGGGGTAGGCAGAAAAATATTAGGTTTATAAAACTTAATGTGTTTCGTCTATATTACGAGTAATCATTCTAATATATCTCCAATCAATAAATGTTCTCCAAAGCCTAGTCTTGGCACCTTATTTTTATCTCCACCAATCCAATAGCTCCGCTAATCTAATAGAACAACGAAATGTAGTATATTCCAAAACATTTGCTAGGCTTTAAACCCAGATACATATATTTCCAATTATACTAAAACTAAAAAACTTCAGTGACTTTTTGATCTTCAAAAACTTTCGTTCAAAATTACTTCTGAATCAAATATATGAATAATCACATATATGAAATAAAGTTTAATAGAATTTCCAGTATTTTGACCCGTCGTAAAACAAAAATTATTTCTGCTTCATGTTTTTATATAATAAACAAACATTTTATAAAATAAGCTCGCGATACTCACCACGAATATTAAATTAATAAGGTACATTTAGAATTATTCATTCTAAAAATGAATAACTTATACATATCACGTGTCATTCCGTATAAACTTTTATAAATGAACATTGAAGTAATCGAAATATTAATCTATTTACTATCAAGGTCCGATGTGAGGGGTATAAAATTGACCTTCAACGGTAAGAAGCCTTAAGGGCGGTACATTGAATGTCAAGTTAGTGTCGACTTTCACGTTTTGTAATTTGCGCCAGTAAATTAACTCTCAATCTAATAATCAGAGTTCGATTAGCAAAACATGTAAACATTTAAAGATAGTTTTGAAATCGATTGAGGGGAATATTGAATAACAACATTATCTATAGTCTATAACAGTCATGATACAAAAGGATAGTCATAAATAAATAGTAAAACTTAGAACTCTCCATAATTGTATGTGATGCGTGTAAAGTTCTCTCGCGTGTGGACTATATATTCAAAGATAAGATAAGATACCCGTGTCCAGCACTGGGATAGTAAAACAGTCAAAAAATGGATCAACGCCTATAATAATCATTATAACATCATATTTATAATAATAATAATTCTCGCTGTTTTATATGAGAGAGACAGAAATATGAATCTGAGTCTAAGTAGATCACTGAAATCCTGAATGCATTATACGTACGACTATTACATTGTATCTTCTACTTTTGTATTCCTGCTAAAATGTACACCAAATACCGAAATAATAGTATTCTACAACCTATGGTCTATCTAACACCATTCATTATTAAGCTTTATAGTAAGTTTACAAGTGCTATTTTCCGAATCACCCATCTCAATACCTGTTCTAAGTGCCGCTGCGACCGATGGCATTTAACGAAGTTACCAGGTCAATTGCTCTACGTAAAACATGTCTGCCAAGTAAAAACTTCTGCTGGGTAGTAATGGGTTGTTATAGTATAAACCTACATGGCATTTTGTAAAGCAAGTTCTGTAAACCAAGTACCTACTTACAAAGAAAACTAGGTTAAACTTCAGCTTTTCAATGTGATCCGTATTTAATATTAAACATCACCCGCTGTAACTGTGAAGGGAAACATATGAAGGAAATATTCACTCCTATGAGTACCCTAAGAATTTTATAAAAACGTACAAAGTTACTGCACGATTTTTTTTTATTGGAATAGAGTAACAAACGAGCAGGCAGCAGTCACAAGTGGCCACTGCCGCCCATGGACATCTGTAACCGACTGCTACCAGGGCTGTATAGACTGTTAGTGTAAATTCTGTTAGTATAGTTGTTAATAAGAATTAGTTGGTGAGTATTCTTTAATAACAGGACTGCAGGAACGGGAATGTTAGTGATATTAGCCCAGTTAGTGTGTGTTAGTATAATTATATACGATATATTATATACGATTCGCAATCAGATGACCATATGAGGTTCTGCATAGATATTATTGTTAATTAATGGCACCCAATCTCGCAGTTCTATAAATATCCACGGTCGCTAAGTTATTTATTCCGATGCTTGAATATTATGAATAATTTTGGCAACCCTATCGAAGACAGGCCCCGCCCTCTTACGAAAGAGGCTCCGTACGAGCGACCTGGTAACCCCGCAAAATGCCAGAGGTCACCGTAGTAGACACCGACTTATATAAAAAGTCGAGTAAACTCACGTTCTCATAATTTATCGAACAATAATAACAATTAAGGATTCATACGATATGTAGGTAAAGAATATCGATGGAATAATTGATGATAAGTTAGCTGGTAGTGAAAAAATTTAAACTCGCCATTTGTCCCCTATATTATTTGTGTGGCTAATAAAGTATAAATAAATAAATAGCAATAAAATCTTGGCATAGCTCATACAGCTATAGGTTGACTGGCCTCGCGGTCGAGTGGTTAGAGACCCTGACTGCAAAACCGAGTTCGTGGGTTCGATTCCCACCCGGGACAAACATTTGTGTGATGAGCACATTTGTTCGTTCTGTCTGGGCGTAATAAAAATATCTATATATCGTATGTATATATGTATGTTTATCAACTGTCCGGTTACCATAACACAGACTTCAAATTGCCTAATTTGGGAACAGATAGCCGTGTGTGGAATTGTCCCCAGTTAT
>DWGJ01005151.1:0-10719 GCA_018246895.1 Aspitha aspitha aspitha
GTAATGTTTTATTTATTGATTTAATGTACTTTATAAGCATTATTATTGAAAAATATTAGCGTTCTGAACTTCTCCTAAACATAAACTATAAGTGTGCCAAATTTCAGACTCCTCCGTGCGCGCAATTTTCGTAAAAAGGGGTCCAAAGTTTTCGCTTCACGTATTAATATATAGATATGGCCTTAGTGTTTAAAACAGTTAAGTAGTAAGTTTTTAAATTCCCTAATGAGTAAAACATAATCATGAATTACATAATCATGAAGTACAAATTATACTTGAGTTTGAATAGCAACTATCTACAAAACATGTGTACAAAACGGTAATAAAAAGTAAGCAATGTAAATTTATATCAACCAACTTGTATTTGTGAAAATAAATCATGACACGGATTTACAATTCCAAAGAAACGCAACACATACATCGCTAGTTTTTATCACTGTTTTATAACTGTCCAGCGAATAATTATTCAAGATTGAATACAATGTATAATTTATATGTTTTAAAGTTGTTCTTATGCCTTCCGACAACCCTAATACTGGGGATTAGCCGATTCCTCCGCGCAGCGCCGAGTCAAATAAATCTGTGCGCTTGCGCACCAATAAATCGTCGAACATTATTTTTGTTACCAACTCATTAGGGTCATTGCCTGCTTATTGACTCTTAAAATATGATATCTTTATCTCAATGTTTTCTTTACCGCACTCGCTTGCAAATTATCCATGTCACACCAAACCACATATTATAACGTCCAAACGATACCACAGCATTCGGTGGTATTTTTGAGCGCAACTTAAACGAATGTCTTGCAGCTGTACAAATTTATAAATTCAGCAAATGTTTATAATGATGCAAATGAACATTGATCAGTTGTTTTCGAATTAATAAATACTTGCAACGATACTTATGAAACTCTCTTTATTTTAGACAGCTCGGACGAGATACCTTGATTTAAAATTGTGAATATTCGTCAACAAATACCGCTTCAAATTTGACTCGTGTCACAAATTCGAATTAACGTATAAATTGTTATTAATTATAATAAACTTTCAATTGAAATTATTTCCAACATTAAAATCGAATCCTTTTTATTCTATCCATACACTACCTCTTGCTTAAGAGTTTCTCAACTAAGTACATTTGATAATACAAACACAGGGGCGACAAAAACGGACTGCAATTTTTTCATCTCAACGCAGATTCCGCCCACAATAGTTTATCGAGAAGGAACGGTACGACGGCGAATGGATAGAGTCGTCAAGCCAATCGTCCGTGAAACAACTCTTGACATGTTTCATTTGGGCCGTACGCGTATCGTATTGCATGACAGAGTGCGTATTAACATCGATCCCGATTCCCGATACAAATAATTTCGCCAATACAGCTCCAGATGTGTCTTTATTGACAGGCGGGTATTAACGTTAGTATGTTCAGAACTGTCTATCGCTGCCCAAATAAAATATAGACTCGGGTGAAAGTATAACAAGTTCATTATATAGCTGCAAATTAAGTTTGTACGAGTACATTAAACCTGCTTGAAAACTAATGCATTGAGTACATGAATCAATAAATTGACACCTACTCATAATCAGTGATATAATTGTAACTAGTACCGTTTGTGTTGAAATCTCAATTTTGTCTGTAATAAAGTAAATTTAAATTGTGTTTATAAATATTATTAATTATCCTTTGCTTACATGCACGATTGTGTTAAAAATTAAAGAAAATGCAAAAATTGTATGAAGAACTGAATGAAGGAAATCTTTGTAAAGACACAAGTGACATATCAATAATAATAACTATTAATCCCATTGCTACTGTTGTAAACATGAGCAGAAAATCTGTTTATGTCCGTACGTTCAATCTATCGATATCACGATTGGGAATTAAAAAAAAAACAGCGCGTATCACTGACAATCCGCCGACGTAGAGCGGCACGTAACATTATTTATTTTACGCGCTTCGACGGCTCTCGTGTTTTTACAGCGCTTTTAGCAGCGCCGTGCTGCGTGCAAACAGTTTAGCGGGCTTAGCGCTGTTGTAGCTGACCCGTTTGTCTAGGTTAGAAAATATACGGATATCTGGACAGGTACAATATTCTATTTGTATGGTTTTTTATATAGACATTACTACCTGCCTATTCCGATTGGCAGCATTTTTATAACGAATTTTTGGTCAATAGGCACGGTAGTGAAATGAGTTTTTGATATTTCATAGTGAATTTGATTGGATCTGTTTTATCAAACCGAACGACAAAGTTTTCTAGCGATTTCCTTTTGTCAAAAGGTCGAAATGTTTTGTATATACTATACATACCTATAAATTATTAAAATGAAAGTTAGCCAAACTATTACATTACACATACATTGTAAATTAGAAACCTTGATACATTGTAGACTAAATATCCAAACCTGTTGCTATATTCCTAACGATATATTAATTCCCATATTGCTGTTGTCATGTCCTAACAAATTATCGTCGGTAATAATATCTAAAGTAGCGGAACCAGTGCAAAGTATACGCTTTTGTGGTCGAACACGAAACACAGTATTAGAACATCTACTCTCAATGCAATTTGTGCAATATTGTGTTATTGCCAACGATTTCCACGCAACGGAAAACAAACTGTAATGTCTGCGAATACAGCTTATTATTGCTAATTTAAAATAATGTTGTGCTAAGCGCCTAGAATACTAGATGTCGAACAGATATCCTTCTTATATTTTGATCGACGGAATGTCTTGTGTTGTGATCGCAGGATTGCGAGCGGCTTTACCGAACAATTTATTTCAATGAATGGAGCTGGCTCGAGATGGTGTTTAACATTTGTAATCGTGTGTAATCTCTATTTATTGGCTGCTGAAAATTCGCATTAACAACCTCTCATTCCGTTTACATGCGAGAATGAAGTATAATGTTCGTATATTATGTGTAGTTTTTCTGTTGTTTAATAAACTAATTCGGTGTAAAATGGGCTTTCTTTCAAGCAAATTCTCAATTGTCTGAATTAATAGATATTTTTTGATATCTGTAAAAGGTGTTGATGTTATAAGACCTAATAATAATAATGAAATCTTTGGACAGCTATACACGGGACCAACTGATGTCAAATGAGGCAGAAGTGTCGTTGTGGCAATCAAATATATAAATACCTACTACAAACTCTGGATCTTTGTTGCTACAATTGCTACTTACATAGATATAATCCATTTAAACCAAACAACTCCACCAAAAATCAATATTTGATGCAAGAAGTTATTGGAAGGTATTAGATATTGCTATGATCATGCATCGTTATCAATATCCTTAATTTAACGAAACGGCTGATGTCTTCTGTAAATCAATATGGAAGTCCCAAGTTTCAGTACTTGAATTACATTCTTTCAGTAGCAACATATTAATGTATTTGATTAACGCACAAAATACCACTATCCTCGCTACGTAAATGTAAAATAACAATTGCGAGCTTAACATGTGCAGTTAAGTTTAGTGTTTATTAAATAAACAGTAATTTTATAACATTTATTGTACCTTATAAACAAATATTCAGTATAGCAAATGTGCGATAATTATTTCGAAATATGATTACAATATGGACACGTTAGCCGCAATATGCACATAATATCCACCACAATGAATATGCGACCGCCCTATGCGAATAATAAACCTATTTTACGGTCAGCCGGCAGGGTTGCTAAATTGCCTTAAATTCAAATTAAACTAGAATCACAGTTTTATTAGTGTCATCAATCAAACAACGCTCTATTGGAACGGGTAGACGGGACACGGAATAATCACCTCTAAAGCCGGCAACCCTAAGGTTGTAATAGCTTTTGGTTCTCTATTCAAAGTCAAATAAACAGGCCGGGATGAATGGTACCGGATATTAATAGTGAACTAAGATTCGACACGTGCACTTTTGTGGTGTAATTTAATAAAAATTTTATTAAACCTTACGTGTTACGGTTTCCCTTTAGAAATATACTTAAACAAACGTAGCAAGAGTTCATTTGTTTCCATTTTCCTAAATATGGTATAAACCTGTTGTCTTTATTAACATAAAATGTCATTCGCTACAACTCGAACGAAGGCATTAGGAAAATTAATCACTTTAAAGCTGTCCATCCGTTAATACGCCAACGAGTTTCTCTATTTGTAAAAGGTGTAAAATCTGCCCACACGCATTATAGTAACTTGGTAGACTATATCCTCACTCTTCTCATAGTTAGAGAAAATACATGTGTTATGGAATAGTAAACTAATTGATGATGACATGACAGTTAGTAAGAATTTGTGTATACAACATTTATGAACTTCTTACAGCTCTTCTGGTTTCAAACTTTACATTGTTTTGCCGAAGTCAGCTCTTTATCGCAACCACGAAAAGCATGAATCATACTGCACCATACTGCGTTAATGATGAAAATGCGGAATATTTAAGTTAGTCTGTCGCCTTTCCAAGAGGATTCATCTGAAGTACAGAAGCGTTCGTGGAAATTTGTTTCTAACCATGACCCATTGACGTGATCGCGGGCAGTGTCTTATAACTTCACCTGATTGCGCTTCGTCACCACGTCACTATTCTAACACACATTTATTCTCTACTATCGACATGTCGACTTTATTAAATGCTCCCCGCAGCGATGCAGAGTCACTCGCCAAGATGCGGATCTTTACTTCCGACTCTCATTTCAGTAATCGCTTTTGTCCTCATTTCAATCCGTGGTTTTCTTCACTCATGGATTCGTCAATAACAGTTAAACCATATCACCTAAAAAATTTGCTGCCTGTTCACATACTTATATAATGTTTATAAACACATAGTTTGATAGATGAATTTCGATTCTATTAATATCGAAAACATCGCGAGGAAACCTGCACAATTTAGGACTTTTATTCCATAATGATTTATGGGTGTGTGATGTTTATCTATCCGCACATGTCCAGTATGTTAGTCGGCTTTATAATGCTAGAAGGCTTTAAACCTTCTCAGTATGAGAACGGACACGTGTTCAGTAGTGGGATAATATAAAGGTATAAAAAACTTCAATAGACGTGCATTTGGCATTACATTTCCAGCAATATGGAGGTGTTTTCGTCACCGTCGCGCTCTGATGTGCAACATTAATCTTCTTCTCGCTCCGCCTGATAACTTGATAGCGAACCCTGTTTTTCATGGAAATATAACTCCCACTTTGGTAGCATTAGGCCATGAAGGAAATATAATGAGAAAATAGAAAAACTCAATCTACGTTGACGTATGGACGTAAAATGTTGTAAGAGTATTTAATTGAACTTTTACGATAAATACTTGACATTCCTCCTATCTACTCGTATTATGTAGGTGTATTAGTAATCGGACACAAACAATGAACAAATTATAAGGATGAAGAAACGTTAGTGTCGATTTCTGAGGCATTAAAAATTGTCGTATCCCCGTTACTTGACGGAGGCCAACCGACCTCACAATCCTGCAATAATATATTTAAAGGATTAGCCCCGTCGCAATATCGCGACCCTCTCCTACGCCCCGCTGCGCTGCCCGCTATTCAAATAATGGAAATTATTTCCACATATGTGCACCTAAATAAATATCATTCTGTTGTCATTATTGAACACCCCCGACCTTTCTTTACAGCTATTTTCACCCGTCCACTCGCGGTTTCAATGAATAGCTTACAATGTGAATTTCTTCCGGGCTTTATTAGCATCGTATCGCTCCTTGGAGACTGTAATCTTTGTATTCGTAGCGCTCGAGTTAAACCTGAAAATCTCGTGGAAAAAAATTGTTTAGCGTATCCAGTAAATTCCCGTCATTTACCTATGCCTGCGAAATATGCGTCCATGTGTATTCGTGAAATTTATGTTTCGAAAAATAAAAGCTCGTATATGGGGTGGAAACGACCGTTTATGTTCACTTAACCGAGGAAAGAGGGTATTATTTACCGTTTCGGCTGGGTGAACACGCCACAGTGAGTGAGACAAATACCGCTGCCGGCACAATATTTATTGCAGTCGCTACGTGGATTGCGCAATTTATCGCGGAGGTGTCGTCGGCGATCGATCGCCGGCTGACGGACGCGCGCCATACATCAGCGCGCGCGTTATCTGTGCTCACGGCGACTTATCGCTCGTCACTCCGCCTCCGGCCTCGGCCTCCGCTAAATAACAACATCGATTCATCGGAGCCTCCGCGGCGTGTCCCGGCGCCCGCTCATTTATTGCGGCCAAACCCAAGTGCGAGCGGCGAGCGGCGAGCGGCAAGCGGCGAGCGTGCGGCCGCGTCCCGCCCAATCGCGACGCTCGTTTATCTTCATTTCGCGGCCGCAATTAGACGGGTCGTTGGCTGCGGCCGGGCGGGGCCGTCGCCTCCGTTATCACTACGTGGCTCGAATACGCCGATGCCCCGCGTTTGCTCTGTCAACTTCGTAATGAGTAAAGTTAATGGGTATCCACGCAACGCAACCCGACTCTACACTCTGAATCTAGTTAAAAGTTTTCGACCTCACCGGAATAAGTTGAAACGAGTGAATTCTGTAAAAATTTTAAGACGAACAATTTTGTTGCAGGTCTGGTTCAAGAATCGGAGAGCGAAATGGCGAAAACGTGAGAGGAATGCGATGAACGCGGCCGCGGCCGCCGCGGCCGATTTCAAGAATGGTTTCAGCACGCAGTTCAATGGCCTCATGCAACCGTTCCCCGACACAGACGCCCTCTACTCGTCGTACCCGTACAACAACTGGGCGGCCAAGGTGCCTAGTCCGTTAGGCACGAAAAGCTTCCCGTGGCCCGTGAACCCTCTCGGATCCGTGGTCCCCGCGAGCCATCACCAGGGCTCCGTGAACTGCTTCAACTCGGCGACTTCGATGGGCGGCGTGGGCGGCGGCGGCATGGGGGGCGTCGGCGGGTCGGGCGGCGTGGGCGGCGGCGTGGCGCCCTGTCCGTACACGGCGCCGCCGAACCCGTACAGCATGTACCGCGCGGAGCCGTGCCCGGCGATGTCGTCGTCGATCGCGTCCCTGCGCCTCAAGGCGAAGCAGCACTCGTCGGGCTTCGCCGGCGGGTACGGCGCGGTGTCGCCGGTGTCGCGCGCGGGCTCGGCGCCGCTGTCGGCGTGCCAGTACGCGGCGGGCGGCGCGGTGGCGGACCGCGTGCTCTGAGAGGAGGCCCGCGGCGAGGAGGCGCGCTCGCCGGCGCCGCTGCTGGCCGACGCGCGCGCCTCCTAGTCGCCGCCGGCGCGCGCGCCCCCGGACGCCGCGCACGCGCACGGTCTCTACCGCCACCTGTGGGAGTGGTTCGACTGACGACCGGTGCGCCGCGCGGCCCAGCCGACGCCGCGCGCGTCTCCCGCTAGGCTAAAGGTTAAGCGTTATGAAACTTCGGGCAATAAAATTAACGATTCGTTCTAGACGTTGTTACGTTGTAAATATGTAGCTATGTACGTACGTATACCAAAGCGATGTGTGCAATTTTTACAAGCTTGTTGTATTTAGATTACTATACGATATTTTAAGTGTGTACCTACCTAGATTTTATTCTACTCACTTGTAAATATAGATAAGGTAATTACATTATTTATTTGTATCTATTTCGATAAAGTACGTGTATGAAGCATTTAACTTGAAAACAACTAGTAACTTTATTTTGTTCTTTATTATCATTTCTTATCGTAATATAATAATTGTTGTCCAAATGTTTTGTTTCAATTGCTCTATCTTTTAAATGTTTTCTTCAATTTATTGTATAGTTTTTATAGAACCGGTTACGAAACGTAAGTTTTGTATCCATATAAATTTGAATATTCTTACATAAAAGTAATGTATTTCACTAATTGTTCTAAAAATATATAAAATAGTAATGATTGGTAAACATATTTTAAAACAGAACGACGATTATTTTTGTACATAAATACTTATTGACGAAAGCAAAATTTCCAAAAATATATTTCGTTACCAAGTTGTAAAGGATTTGGACGCAAGCCACCGCGAGGATGAGAAATTCAATGTCCAATAACAACATCTAAAATAAAATACAGTTAAAATAATAAACAGGGAACCGAAAAAACATTCAACTCTGTCTATTCTGTAATTTGCTATGAAATTTTTATTTATTTATTTGAAATGAAATACATATTTGTAAATTTAAAAAATCTATAACCTTAACGTATAAGAAAAACTAAGATATGAAAAAGTTAATTGAATACTATAAAATAAATCATTTTTATACCGTCTGTAAAATACCAACCTACGTAGAAAGCTTATGGACCTTTCTCCTATAGACTTCAAACTGCGAGGATATTAGGTATTACAAAGTGATAACACGAATATAGAAATATGTGTACAGTTCACATTGTAATGATTACAAACTATTTGGTCTAAAAAAGTCACTTTAATAAAAAATTATTGTTATTTATTAACTGTTTAATGTCGTTTGCACTAACTTTTGTTATAATTGAAGGGTCATCTACATGTAATACAATCGAGTAGAGAAAAATTATGTTGATAAATAATATTTAAACTTAACAGTTAAAACTGCGCGGGATAGGCCCATCACTTATAATTTAATAAATACAATGATGGCTGAAACTTTTCGGAATAAATATGAATATTAAAAATATGAAGTGTTTAAATAACTACGCGTGAAATACTAAAAATTGAAATGCCCAAAACTTGCTGAAAAACCATTATTGTAAATCAACACATATCATACATTCAAAATTTAAACTGAGTAATATCGCCTAAGAAATTCTTGTTCGTTAATTGTATATGTATTATGGTATCCACAGGCAAGTATAAAAATTGCTGCAAAATTCTTGTACACAGATAACTGTTATTAAAATCTAAAACCTGCAGTTATTCCGTAACGTCTGCGGCTACCAAAATACAATAGGAAAAGCATTTATTTTACGTTCGATAAATGTACCAAACTTACATTAATCGCACGATAGCATAAGAATAGACAAATAATGTTTAAAAATATTGTTCTCATGCAACTAAATAATGCAAAATTAAATAGTCCAATTTCTTGGTATTTACCAAGGTGTACTTTATTTGGGGTATTTACACAGAATAGATATCAAGTAGAAAAGCTACATCCATGTAGTTTCGTTTTGTTTATTATACAGAATGGCCCTAAATCCAGATAATTTTATTTCATTTTCACATTATTTTATTGCACGGTAATTTAATCACAGTTAAAATTAATTTACAACGCACTGACTCGCTATAACCCACGTGCAATCTTCAAATAATTTAAACACTAATTTTATTGAAATTTAAAAACGATGTATAAAATAAAGACGTATACCCCGTTTGCGATTAACTAGTGACATCTTTGAGGCATGGTAATAAGAATTTTAAAAGTCACGAATCTGGCAACATTCTACTTACGAGTATAATAGGGACGAAAACGGATCCGACGCACATATTAATCCGAGAAATATATTTGTTATATAACTTAAAAATGTGTAACATCTTTAAATTACTGTATATATGTAGGTATATAAAAGGGATTTGAAATAAAGTTACTCAAATTTAACACAGTTATCCGGACGATCAAGTAACTTATGAATATACTCAATGAATATGAATAAACAAGCTACAAGTAATGAATAATGAATATACATATGAAACTACTCAGCACTACACTATGCAAATACGCACTGCGTTCCTTAAAAGGATAAAATCACCAGAATGATGTGAATAGTGGTGGTATACCTCGTGTTTGTACCTATAATTAATTGCTACTGATTTCATATAATTTTTGAAATGGCAACACAACTACCTAACTCATTTAAATTAAGTAAAATGTTAAACTATTTTTTATTATTAAGAATTTCCAATTTTGAAAAATAATAAACACTTTCACTTGACATTTGTTCTGTGGTGACTTAATTACAAGTTAATATATGTATAACTGTTATTTAATTAGTTGCTGTGCTGTAATAGATAATTGCTATTTATGATTAATTTTAATTGGAAGCTTCAACAAGATTGTTACAGCCGCCTGCAATGAGATTAACGTAACCAGGATCTCATTATTTATACTAAATATTTATTATACAAGTTTAAATGTAAATATCTGTACCTACATACATAGTAGTTAAAGTAACATTAGAACTCTTTAATTTACACGAATCTAGAAATATTTCCGTGTGCCTGATTATCAGTGAAGGATACAAAATTAAATATATATTATGTAATTGTAAATAGTGAATTCGAAATGTAATAAAGTGATGAAATAATTTCGAGGTTTTAATTTTATACATATCATACAAAATATCGGCGAACTAATTAGCACAGTTTCAGATTATTTTGTACATTTACTTAAGGGATACTGGTTGTTTTGTAACTTAAAAGAAACCTCTAGTCATAATAAAAAAATATCACTGAACAAGAGATTTTATTGAATTACTCCTCGAACACTAATAACTGTTTTTATAATAACTTTCCGGTGTCGCTTACAACATTTCATCCTCACGACACTACTGAACCCAATTACAATATTTCAGTATTAAGTTTCAATCAACCCCCAAAACGAAGTAACAAGGAATGAAAGTACATGAATAAAAATTGTAACAAAGTCACCAGTAAGAAACCGTAAAAAAACAAAAAACTAGAAAATCTACTTGATTACATATTGCTGGTTTTCATGAATACTCGCACAATCCAAAATCCACATTTTACAGGGTAGCCATTCGAAAATTAAACAAAATAAATCAAT
>DWGJ01005152.1:0-10718 GCA_018246895.1 Aspitha aspitha aspitha
AAGATTTAAGCATACATAGGGACATAGGGATATAGGGACAGAGAAAGCGACTTTGTTTTATACTATGTAATAATGTGTTGTCGCGGTCTAATAGCTATATAACACAAAAGTTCTATCTAAATCGGTCTAGTAGTTTTTGCGCGAAAGTCAGACAACAGACAGACAAAAATTTCAAAATGAATGAATTTTGGTGTGCGCTAATTGAATGAGTATTTTATTTAGTTTTTATTCAATGTACAGAATTGAACTCTTGTAATATAGATAATGCTGTCTATATGTTTTGCATGCATTTGTATATTGCCTTGAGTGATCGGGATTTATTAAAGGTGTTATGTCAGTCAAAGATAAAAGTCAAGTCAAGTAAGAAAACAACACAACAGTTTCTTATAATCGTGTCATTTACAGAAGCCCAGGAAGACGTGAAGCAGTTTCTGTCGCTCCAGCAGCGAGCCACGGCGCATCTCATGGACACCGCGAAGAAAGATCTGTCTGCGTTGAATATCATCGCCGACGGCATGTCTAGACTGGTCCGCACTTGAAGCTGTCCACTGAACGATGTTTGTAACGAATAAAGTTATATTTTTCACTACCTACATGCTCTTTGTCTTTACATTCGTGTACTTTGAACGAATGTCTGTCAGTAGACGGGGAGGTGTCTTAATGGTATCAGAATTTTGCCATTTTGTCAGTGTACGTATGCGTTACTGCCGACGCATTTGTTACTACCAAACAAGAGGCTCGCGCATTCATTCGCTTAATGTGTGATTTAAAATTTGCGTCGACGTTTATGGCAAACGTAACGATCGTCGGAATGGACCACTTAATACAGAACAACCCCAGCTAAACACGAAGCATATGTTGCTCAGATTTGCTAAAACGTTCTCATACACTATTGCATCCGGCAAAGCAATTACTCCTTCGAGGACGTTGTCTAAAAATGAGTTAAGGTCGTACTTACGACTTACACGTAATGCACGCACACACACAAAGCGTATTATTTAGCTGCAAATTGCTGTGTCAGTGTTCGCGAGTACCTATGATTTGTTTTATAACGTTAGATAACATGCAAGATTGTTACACATGTTTCACAGGAACTGATAAATATGTGCTGATTAAGTGAGTAAGTATAAAGTGCTTAAATATTTGATCTATATCTAGATTGTTATTGCTGACGTCGCAGATTACGTATGAAAGGAAAATGCATTTAGACGTAATAAATAATTTAATACAGTTGATATAATTAACTTTTAGTTGTTAAATCTAAGGGTAAATCGGTGATGTTGACTAGATCATTGATCGGCTTGCATTCGAAGCGTTTATTGCACATTAAGTTGAGAGGCATGTCATCCGTAATTTTCTCGGGGCTGCTCAAATCTGTATCCATTCTGACATCCGTATATTGTGTATGGTCCTCGTATGTGTATACTTTTTCCCTTACGGACGGCCTGAGGACGGGGTACGGAATATTATTGAAGTAGTAGTTCCTATACGCGTGGTCGTACATATGCGAATACTCCATGTATGAAATTTCATTTGCCGGTATCCTCGCTGGATACACGGGTTCCAAAGGTCGCATGTAGCTCAATTGGTCTATAACAGGTACATAACTGTACGGTGGACACAACGGGTTCGCTAAAGGCACGATTTTGTCGTATGGCGATATTTGTGGCGACGGTGTGCTCTTGGGCGGGCTGTACACTCCTTCGTGTAACGGAGAAATGTATTCTGTGTAACTAATCGTATCTCGGTGGGGTGATAGTCTATCCGTGACTTTATTGTCATCTGTGTCCCTGCAAGTGTCTTTTTCGGATGTGAAGTGTTTGTATGTCTTGACATGTTTTCTCAGACTAGATGGGTCCGTGTACCGCTTGTTACATCCGGGAACCTTGCAGAAGTAAGGTTTGTCGACGGTGTGGGTTCTTGTATGCTTGAAACGATCGCTTGAATTGGAGTAAGCTTTGCCACAGCCCTGATAACACAGAAATCATTATTAACATCATGAAAAAGAAAAATAAAATAAACTTAACAAAAATTTATTTTCTTATTTATTTTAAATTGAGTTTTAGTTAAGCCTATAAAAATTCCTCGCATTATGACTATCCCTTGAATCATAAATGTATGTAATGCCTAGTGTGAAGAACATTTTAGAACACTGTGTTGATTTACCGTGATGGTAGTATTTTAAAGAATCTTTTATTTGTGTTGCCATAAGTACGACAATACTTGTACATGCTCACCTCGTATGGACAAATGTAAGGTTTCTCCCCAGAATGCGAACGCAAGTGAATTTTCAAATTCTCTGCGCGTGAAAAGCTTTTGTTGCACTGGTTGCACGTGTGGGGGCGTTCGTTAGTGTGAGTCCGCACATGAACCAGCATTTTATACCTGTTGATAAAATATTTCAATCATTAATTTGTTATACAAGTTGACCTGGATGATGACCAAAGAGTGAAACTTAAAACAACATGCTAAATACGCAATATTGCAAAGACGTGCATAACATGACAGTAATAGAATTATCTGTAGTACAACTGTAAAATAAAATTTTGAAAATATATTGACCTCGCGTTGAAGCCCCTTTGAGGTCTGGAGCAGGTCTTCCAGCCGCAGTAGAACAAGCCGTCTCTGTGTGCGTGAGCGTGCGCCCGCGCGACGTGCGCGGACAGGCGCGCCACGGTCGGCAGCCGCGCGCCGCAGCCGCGCCACTCGCACACCCCGTCCTTGTTGTCCGACCCGACATCACTACCCGGTTCGGGAGACGACCCGCCGAGAGAATCTTCATCTTCGAACTAAATAAAAAATTCATAATTAAAATTTCCCTTTACCAAGTCACAAGGGCTAAGAAAATTTTGCAAACCTCCACTAATACAAAATAGTTGAACAAATCGCACCTGGGGTGGAAGTGGCGGCAGGGCGTTAGGCCTGGCGAGGTAGGGTGCGAATCTCTCAGCGTTCATCCATCTTTGTGCTCGGCAGCCATCGCCGGAAAAATTTGGCTTCCATTGTGGAAACACTAACATTTTCACTATTTATTTACTATTATACTGTTTTCTATAAATTTGTGCCGCTACGAATTGTATCGGTCACCGCGCCGGCGCTACGCGTAATGATGGTTGGCGGCCGCGGAGCCAACATATAAAATGTCTCGGTGCCATCGCACTGATAAGCCGGCGAGTCCCCCGCGAACTCGCTCTCACCTTTCAGCAAATACGAGCCTTTTTCGCTAGCAAACCTCCTCGTGTTTTTTGTGCTTTTTTAATCAGGTGACGTATGTGGATCGGTTTTTATACAGTGTGGTTTCTACAAGTGAGTTGTTGACAAGCGGGAGGACAAGTTACGCCACTTGTCCAGTGGTATCTAAGAGCGGGGCGTTATCGCGAGCCGCCTGCCGCGGCCGCCGTCCAGTTATTACCAGAACGATAGGCCTCAGTTCAATAGGTGACTGATATCACAGCGTTGATGTTAAGTGACCTCACAGTTGAGACTGTGTGAGTTGGTCTACCTATATTTTAATATTAGTTAATACGAGTATGTTGAGTTAAAAGACATAATTTAGACTCCCAACTCAGCTAACCCAGGAAGGAAGAAGGAAGGACAGGTACGCCTGGGAAACCTTGACTTGAAAAAAATGACTTGGCAATTAGTTTTGTATGCCTACTCTAGATTGTACATATTTGTATGTCTAAAAGCTTAAAAGTTTACTTCCAATGTAACTAGACCAATGCCGAAAAGTAAATATTTTACTAGGAGTTAAGTATAGTTCTTTTATATTTCTTCCGTTAAAGATAAACGCAGAGCTCGTATCGTGTTAAATGAAAAATGTAACGTAAAAACATTGTTTCATTTTTATTTACATAATGTTAACACATACTATTACACCTTGCGTTTGCTTAATGTTAGTTTGATATCAGTTTAATGTGCAGCTGCTTCCGACAATCGTGTTAAGGGAACCTGTCTGTCGCATTCTGTTTACTCACTGTACCTACTAGGAGCTTTTACTTATATTTTTAGTTTAACCAGGGAGTTTTGTATGTTTACTGAAATAAGTTTTCAAAATAAGTTCTTTTTAAACAGATTAACCCAAATTTTTATTACATTTTGTACAATAGGCAAGTAATAAATTTGTATATTATTTCTTTCTTTCTACTATTGTTGTTGCAAACCTTGTAAAACTGTACCTTTGTCAACATTCGTTACTTTTCTATAATATTCGTGTTAGTAAAAAGTGCCATGTTTTCATTCCAATCCACTGAAGCCTAATACAAACATAACATAATTGTAATGTTTTCTGCGTCACTACAGTTATTTATTCATTACATTTCTTGTTCGAACGAGTATGTTTTGCGGTGTTATCAGTGGTAAAGCTGGATGAGTGATGCGTGCGAGGGACGTTTGACTGTGTACTGTGTACTGTGTACTGCGGACTGTGTGGTGTGCTCGCGTGTGTGCTGCGTTCGGCCCCCTGCGGCCGGCGGCGCGTGCGCCGGTTACAGCTGGTTCCCTTATCTACAATTCTGTTCACGCCGCTTCTTCGAATAATACAAACTTAATTAGAAACTACTAATAACTGACTTTGTGGCTTGCAAAATTGTTGTTTTCAAACGGTATTTCATTTTCTAAGTGTTTAAAGTCCTTAAATATTTTGCGTTTCTACAGGTACCTACCTATATATGAATTTATTTGAAGTATTTCCCTGTTATTACAAAATTAAATCATTCTCTTATATGCGTAGGGATAAATATAATTTTATTGCTACTAGCCAAAGGAGCAGCTATTCTGTTTCTACGTTTTTCATAGTTTTTACATAATTACGATATTTATAGATGCAACAATTCAAATAAGAACATAAGAAATAGAAAAATAAGTACTTAACTATTTAATTGTATTGTTTCAACAAGCATGGGTTTAGAAGAAAAAATATTCTCGTATTATCAAATAATAATAAGTTTCGTATACCTAGATAACTGTTTATTTTTGTCGCCGATATGTAAAAATTCGTATTTGATATGTTAATCGTATGTCGCAATACTGTGGCTATTTTAAAAGATGTTGATGTGTGTAGCTGCCCGGGAATAGGAAGAATAAACGTTTTAAGTAACAAGATGTGTTTACCGTTCGTTGTGTTAGTTTAATTTGTGTTACATTAGTTGGTCCCAGCAGTCAATCTGTTTACTCATTTATCGCGGGCCAGCCCGGTGGGGGCAGGCGGACGTCTCGCGCACCGGTTCCAGCCAGTTGTATGTTATCATAACTAGCACACCAGAGTAATGTGTTTCATCATCGTTTTCAGTACACATGATTTCCAACCAACGCTAGTACACTTCGGTTGTAGTTGTAAGCGACTTTGTTTATTAGTAGACGTTACATTGAAATATGTAGGATGATAGAGTTCGCCATATTATACATACCATTTAGAATATAAGTGACTTTTTCTTCTAGGTTGATAGTTATAACGTTTTATCAGGATTATCATTTATGACATAGCTAATTGGAATATTTTTGACATGTATCTACATGTGGCGTGACATGTACTTGGTTATGGAATATGACGTGGGGATATGATTACTTATGCTATCATTGATTTATTATTATGATTAGTGATTGTGGGTTCCTTCCTTAATTTATCTTACCTAATGGAAAATTTATTTTTTGAAATAGAAACCGTTTTGGTTCGCAAAAAAATGATCTAAGTTACTAGAAAATTTTTATAGCGATTGTAACGTTACCTCGTAGGGCTTTTTATGGCATAAACTGCTCACCGATATTCCAAATACTCTTCTACCATACCTATTTCTATTACGAGCAGTTAAACACCTTGAGTTTCGGTCTCAAGGGCTTAGATATCGGCCAGTATACCAGAGGCGACCTCGGTCGTCAAAGGTAGGAAAGCATCGTTGATCAACTTTGCATACCGACGGTACTAATAATAATAATAATATTTATACTAAGATATACTAACAAGACCAATACTATTAACAGTTTTTGCTAAGAAAACTAGTTGACACAAAACTACAATCAAATTCAAGGTCGATGCCTGCCTCGTGCTCGTTTGTTACTCTTCTTGAGCTGTACCTCTTTACCGTTCTGTCTGTACCTGTGCTGGCGCTAATCAAATTCCACAGAGTTAAGCGTACTTATCCACTTCATGTTATAGAAAAAGTACAGAACCAATTTTTTTTGAAATTGTTGTTGTGCAAACATAATCATTGATAAAGCGTGAATCTAAAGAAACAGGTAGAATGAATCAGTCTATTTTGGGCCAGACATCCGTATCAGCTGTCCACGGTATTTGATAAAAGATAACGCGCGCTAATCTGCGTCTAGGTTTGACACGTGAACCGCACGCACACGATCACTCAATGGATACGTGCGTTTATTAGTACAATGTACCCACTAATCTGAAATGCCCTTTGGAATAAGTACCTATAGGTTTCTGGCAATTATCTGCGTGTTAAATAGACTGTTTTATTACAGAAATAGCGCCTGGTACACAACAGTGGTGCGAGGTTCTAATCGCTGAGAACGTCGTGACAAAATCATATATGTTAAATCTAATATACATATCTTATATCTTAAGGTTGTGCGTAATAATAAACGTTACAATTCACCAAGAATTGACTGGCGGAGAATGCTACTAGACATTCGTCTTTTATTACACCTCTTTATGATGTTCCATGAAGACTAGATAGATTTTCTTTAAGATCGTGTAAAGCTGAAAAACATGCATTTGCTTATACTTCCTATTATACGAGGAGACTCGTGTCCCGGTCACACAGTCACAAAAACTGATTATTACTTTTTATTTGTTTTCATGAAGTCACAGTCATGTTGCAAGCCATGGGTATTGAGTGTTCAGGAGGTTACATTATGCGTAATTGCCAGACAGCACGTGCAAGTCCGGCACTTTAAAGGTAAGAGGGCTCTATTTTATCTCACTTCTTAGAAGTTACACATACAGAAGGTACCTATAATTATTGCCTACGTTACATTTGTTACGGATTTCGACCCGTGACCGGTTTTTTCTGTGTAAAAAATTTACAGTCCTAAAAACAACGTAAACATTCCTTCGAGAACTTTCCATATGTATCGAAAAATTATAGTAGAAACAAGCATCAAAGTTAGCCAGTTACAGGTACTCTCATGCAAAACATTAAATAAGTCTGCGTTTGCCCATTGGTTTCATCAGCAAGTAGACTGTGATCGTGAAATAAATCCACAGACAAATCTCCATTTCTCATGACGGGTCTTAGCATTAGCTGTGCTGTTTAGGAAAGCATTGATGACAATCAAACTTCAACATCGTTGATTTTTTACATTGTTGTCAAAGCTATTATTGCTAATTTACATAAACAGGAACTATTTTTAATATGATTTAGACGCTAATACAAAATAGGACTTTTTCTATATACCTATGTATTTTGCAAAAAAGTTTTTCCGAAATATGTGTTTAAAAAGCGACGTGAATTATTATTAGGACTTATTTTAGCCGTGATAAATCATAAGGGTACCTACATGGTTATTCCCTGTTGATCGCGACAAGTATCTACTAATTTGCTGTAGACTAACATATTGCGGTAGTTACCTACACATTTTCCAGTCGAATCCTCAGCAGCTTCATCAATTTATTTCTAATCTATGAACCTACATTTTTACGTATGATGAAGAAGTAGGTTGCATCCTTACATACAGGTATACACACGAGAATACATGTACTCGTAGCTTTACATTTTATCGCGAACGAATACAGAACAAAAACACTAATAGGTTTACTGGGTTACAGATTTTGTTCTATTGGTAGTACCTATATTCAGAGCAGGTAGAAGTGCTTTCATATTTTAAATAGATGATTTTTTAAGATATAATAACATCCCTATATTATTAAAGTTTGCAACAATTGTCTATGATATTAAAAAATTAAATAAAATATCCAATAAATACTTAATATATTGTTTTTAAATTCCGATTTGTTACTTTAAAATATTATTATTAATAAAAAATAACTTACCATATCTTTAGATCAATAACCGAGTTTGTTTTTCTTTGACTTTCCGTAATTATTTTTTTATTAAAATTAATTTTTATTAGCAGTTACACTGTTGACTACCGGCCAGTTACTGTGACGTTTATTTTCCCGCCAAAAGATGGCGGTGCGGACCACACGCGAACTACGCCAAAATAAAAATTCGAAAATAGCCGGCGCGATTATGCCGGAGCCAAATTAAAATAGGCATACGCTGTGTCCGAATGACGCTTGTAAATCAAGTTTCCCCCCAACAGAGACTACGTAGCTCCATCACAATTTATAAAAAGCCCTGACTACTGGGCCTGATGAAATAATCAATTTTGATTTAAATAAGTACTTTTCGATTTCAAGTAGTCATGAACTAACGCTAACGTGTAAAACTTGCCAAATACTACAGTAATTTTGAAAGTATGTAGTACGTAATAAAAATTATGAAAAGGCTTCACTGGGGTTACCAGATAGAAATTTCTATTTTCAGGGCACTGTTGAAACTCCCGTAAAATTTTTCGTTCGGGGCGCCGTTACTTACGACTTTTTTCTTTAACCTGTATTTTTATCGAGATTTTTAACATGCGAAGCATGAACTCATATCTGCTCTCAAATCTATATTTTATCACCAAATCAAAATCCCGGTATTTAAAAAAATGCCGGAATTGAATTCTCTAGCATGTACGTGTGTATAGGTGATTTCGCTTTGAAATAAAAAAGAACAGTCTAGAAATAATCAGCAGGTATATTTATATGTCAATTATAATATATCGTCTTTCAACATTCCTGTAGGAACAGTGTACATAGATATGTATGTATCCAGAGGTATTTTATGGTTTTACAATTTCGTATATAAATATAACACTCTGTGATGATCGAACAATACCCACATTAATCAATCTCGCTTGTGCATTGAAAAGAACGCATAACAATTTTAATAATCACAATATCTCCATTGTCTGACAAATTATTTCGCTACTTAAACAAATATAATAAAAATAGAAGAAAAAAAATAATAGTACCTATTAAATTGTCATTAAATATAATCTAAGTATTTTGTTATTGCTTTGGACGTGTACATGGCGTAATGTAAATTTTATATAATATGATTCATCCGTATAAGAAAATAAGGACATTTTTCAAGACCAAAACAAACATGCAATGGAAGAAAAAAGTATCAAACGAAAGAAATTATTAGAATCGGATGAGTAACTATTGATGTTTTATATTTTAGCCAGATATCAGATAATGTAATTAAGTAACCATTATAAATACTGGGGTAAAATTAAGTACGGATTAATTAACTTCATTTATATCAATAACTATGGTCGAAAACAATTTCGTATACTT
Organism: Aspitha aspitha aspitha; assembly: GCA_018246895.1. Lineage (NCBI taxonomy): Eukaryota > Metazoa > Arthropoda > Insecta > Lepidoptera > Hesperiidae > Aspitha > Aspitha aspitha. Next base: position 9,362 of record DWGJ01005152.1, read on the forward strand.
AAGTATTAAGTACAATTTTATTAATAATTGAGCTATCAAATTTATCACACGACATAAATTATCGTGGAACTAGACACCAAAATAAATAAAAATTTATAAAGACAATAAGCTTCATATAACTTAAATAATAATAATAAAATGCAGAAGCACGAACACAAGACTAAGAAGAATACTTTTGTTTACCATTTAAGTAATTAAGCGAAAATAAATGATAAGTGAATCTACGTCGCTAATTGCTATGTAACTTATAATGATGTTGAATTATTTGTAAAAATGGAGTTGTATAATAAAAGGCGATATATTGAAACAAGCTGTAAAGATAAAAAGATTGCAGTAGGTAATGGATTTTTGAAATAATCGAAGTAACTTAATAATGAAAAATGCAGAATTGTTTTAGGAATGATAAATTGTTTTCCTCATTATTTTTGTATGACAACTTTTTTTTAACACAATAAGGCAAGATAATTCTTTTAAACTCATATAATTCTGACATTATTTTCGAAACGTTTGCTGTCATGTGATGTTTAAATGCAATGTACACAATAAAGTACATTCCGTGTCGTTGTAAAGTCAGCAACGTTGAAAAACAGAGCCGATTTTAATCATGTGTCAATCACGTCATCAAGTCACTCATAAGGAATTGTCTTTTACGCAGGTTTAATTTTTTTCATGGGTGTCTTTTGTCAGCAATAATCAATTATGTTAGGTGATGGTTGGAAATATTACATGATTTTTGGTTTTTAATTTTAAATTTGATAATGCCTAAAATATTTTTAATATTTCAGTTTCATACACATGAGTTTATAATTCGTTTCATTTGCGATTATTTTATAAAACAATAATTAATTTTAAAATAATTTCTAAAAGAAAATATTTGGAATAGAAACACAAAAACTTGATTCGTCGTGAAAATAACATTGTTTTTAAAATTTTGCTAAATAAACCGTGGAGAAGAACGTTCAATTCGAGTTTAATTCAAGTAAAACAACGGGAGTGTTGAATGGCTATGAATAAATCTATTCCAAAAATCCTTCCTGTTTCGTTGAAAGGAACGGATCCACAGTACGTAAAGTAAAAAAAAATCACCAATTGTCCAATGCTGAAGTCGTATTTAAGTAACACTTTTAAGCACGCTTCTCACTCTGCTTTACATAGTATGGCTCCGTTCTAGGACAGTGTATCGGGCTATCAAGGTGCGGCGTGGCGTCGCGCCTTGTTCTTACGCGACGTGTCCTTATCGCCGCCGTCCCGTACTAGTCACGCGTACGTTTCCCTGAAGCGCTTCTGGATATGGTGGGCGGCGTTGAGCAGACGGTGGTGAAAAGTTAGATGCGTGTGCGGAGTGAAGGCGGGCGGC
>DWGJ01005153.1:0-10715 GCA_018246895.1 Aspitha aspitha aspitha
ATCTCCCAAACGGCTAAATGGACTTTGATGGGAGTTTCACTGGAAGATAGAGGAGGTTGTGGAGCATGTGTAGAATTCGGCGGAGTCAGAATTTACCCGGGAAAAACTTGGCGACACATTGATTTCAAGGCGGGCGAAGCCGCGGCAACAGCTAGTGTAAAATATAGTGTAAAAGTGTAAATAGTCATAGCGGAATTGTTTCTTTTAATCCACTATTTATTTCGGAAGTTAATTTGGTTTAATAAAGTTGTTTTATTTTAAGTACTTACATTTTAATACGTGTAGGTGAAATAGAAGTTGCTCATTTGTTTGTTCTATTTTGGCTGATTTAGTTACAATAAAAGTATCCTAAAAAATTAAAATGCTGCCCAGTCACTTTTCCACGCGGACGAACACTACTTAATTATAATTGTGACATTAAAAAACCGTGTATAATGTAAGCTTTTGTACACATTTCAGATGGCACAGTTATTGACTGTGCGACTTAATAAGTCGGAGCAGCAGCCGCTGGGCTTCCGGTTGCAGGGCGGCAAGGATTTCGGCACTCCTCTCGTTGTTCAGAAGGTAAGTTCATTGAAGTGAAAACTTTTTAGCGGCGTTGTGCACTTTTTGTGATGGCTAAGAATTGTAAAATCGCGTCAGGACACGTGACCGTAAGACTGCTTTTATTGGCTGGGTGCGAAGTGGGGATAATATAATCGATCGTAGCACCAATTTTGTATATAAAGACGGGATTTTTATATATAGAGATTTAAGCAATTCGTGCAAAATTATTCCCTAACCATTAAAAAATATCAAAAATGCACAACGGTAATATTCAAGTTTTCACTTCTGCCGGCACTGCCGGAGTGCAACCTATTGTTTTTTTTTATGTAACGATACCTACAATTATATATGCATTAGATATAAATAATTTACTTTGTTATAATTGCATTACGTTGTATCCTAAAAATTATGCGTTAACTTAGGCGATATTTAAAATACTAATGAAACGACTACTATCCGAAGTCAGCCACATTTTCATAGCTGTAGACCACACAAGATTTGAGGCGTTCAAATGTTCAAAACAATGCATTCTTCACCCAATAACAAGTAAACGGTATAAAACATTCCAGAACGAAGAAATAATTATTGAATAATTGATTAACATATATAAGTTTTTAGTTCATATCGCACATCATACAAATAAGTATTTAATATATAAAAAATATCGTATTGCTTGCTATTTCCGTCGCAGTCGCTCTCCTAAATATGTACATATATGCAAAAACAAGAAGGTTACGAATAAACGAAGTGAAACAACAAAACGTCTTAAAATAGTCCGCAGTTTCTGAGACCGACAATTTAATCTTTGTTTTTTTATAAAAAATAGGCGTGGCCAAAAGACATGGGGCTCACGTGATGCTAAGTGGTCTGTGTCATGTATGAAGCTTTGTAACACCAGAGGATATTTATTTGCTTAAATGGTTTTTATAATGAATAAGACTTAAATCTTATATTAGGTTCGATATATAACTTTATACGTTCACGCAGCTTCACAAGTGATTTATTGTTTCTTGTTAGGTTTAAACATGTGATTATACGTGAAATTTTGACTGATGTACGCAAAAAAATGGTAAGAGTTAGCTCTATTTGCGATACTTTTACACCCAACACCCACATCTATCTGTTGAGCGATCGATGCGTCGCGCCGGCAAAAAACAACACTGGTATTACCGACTGTCGTAACACAGACATAAAAACAGTACTAACGATAAAGTATGTTCTCAGAATAACAGTGTATTTGCTTGTTAGAATAGTCTTAATCATAACTACATATATATAAATGCAACAGGATAATTGTTCATAACGAGTTTCGTATTTTCGTATTTGGTTTGTATACTCGTAATACGAATAATTGTTTGGAAAACAACTAATACGAAAAATATCTAAAATGATATTTTTGTAGTTTACATTTATTTTGTCACTGTTTATCAGTTGCTCAACAGGTATTCATCGAGTAGGCTGGTGGGTGATTAGTTATCCAAAGGAGCTTTTACCTCTCATTAACTGTTAGCTGGCCTCGTTAAATAGTTTCAACACTCGTCAGTTCTTTAAAGTGCCTATAAATTTTATTTTTCTAATGACTATAGCATGGAAGTATGTCACTTATCCACAAAAAGGTAAATATTAGTTTTTAAAATCACGACACTCAAATCGGTCATCCAACCACAGTAATGAATTCTATGTTTTTATTAAATTCTCCTTGAATTTACTGGTATGCAAGGCACCTAATGGTTTGTTGCGAGTTAGAAGCACCTTCGTGTCTAGTCAAACAATCATCGGTCATTATAATTAAATACCATTAAATTAGGTGAAGGGAATTATTAATTTTCATGTTTTATATCAATTTAAAGTCTAAAGGCAATGCATTTTCAATATGAGAAATTGTATCTCTATCTATTTATACAACCACGCCTGTATCATATTTTTTTATTATTATTGGAATAGAGTAGCAAACGAGCAGGCCAGGCAGCAGTCGCAAGTGACCGCTGCCGCCCATGGACATCTGTAACCGACCTCTCACAGGGCTGTAGGGACTGTTAGGGTGAATACAGTTAATATAAGGTGTTAATATGAATTAGTTGGTGAGTATTCATTAGTAATAGGACTGCAGGGAAGGGGCTGTTAGTGATATTAGCCCAGTTAGTATGTGTTAGTAGTTACCTTGTCAGAAGTCGGTCACAGATGCGTTGCTACTCTTGAGGACTAAGATGGTCGCCTCTGGTATACCAGTGGAACGGCAACCACACCCTTCGGACCGAAACACAGTTGAAACAACTGCTTCACGGCCGAAATTGGTGTGGCGGTGGTACTTCTCCGGGCGAACCGTATACAGGTTATACCACCTGCATATAGGGGTAGGCAGAGCCTAAAGATTTTTACTGGCTACGGATTTGATAAACTTTTTTCGCCTCTCTATATTCATCACAGCCGTCACACAGGCCCGTCCACCAGAGAAGCACCGTTGCGATCCAGTCTTCTATGTACATATATATATTCAGTGTAGCGAAGCAGATCTCCGAAATCCACTTTTCATGCTCGTGGGAAACATTAGAATTTTTCCAATGGAACAATTGTGTACTTATTGAGAAATATTGTTTATTTAAAAGCAAATACAACGTTATTTATATTTTAGAACGCTATATATCTATAAGTGGTGAGCTTAGGCAGAACACCTGATCAGACCGCATAGGTGGGTGGTCGCATCTGACCCCCTTCAATCCGATCAGCCGAATTCATCTATCATGACGTTTCACAATATATAAATACAACATAACAATGATTTGCAGGTACCGACAACAACGGTACTTTGTTGAATGTGCTTACTATACGTATGTATGTCTTTTAATTATATTTGTCACAGAACAATCAGATATTAGCAAATGGGGTCACGTACGCTCCAGTGAGTTCATCGAACTATTAATTCCCGGATCTGCGTGGATGTATAATAGTGGTGAAAATTATTTGCAATTATTGTGGTTGCTAGTGGTTTGTTATGCTTAAAGAGTATATTTCTCAAATATAATTTTACTATTCATTTTCAATTTTTTAAGTAGACAAAGAAATGCGTAGTTTCAGTTAAAAGGCGTAAGGTGTCATGCCATAAACAAATTAAAGTTTCATTTCATGTTTTTGAGAACTGCCCTCATCCCGTGTTATTTTCATTATGTTTACACGGCAACAGATGTTAGTAGGTACCAACTAACAGAATAAACATTTTTTCTACAATGATTAAAGATCATACAAGAGTTTAAGGGAGAAATAAATGTAAGTTGTATGCCTAACTTACTTTCTCTGGTATAAGTCCTTTAAAGTATTGTTGACACTTTATTTGTATATCGTAGAACGAAAAGTAGGTACTGACACTAGTTCACCAAGTATCGCTCAGGAACAGGTTCAGAAATTGTAGCCCATTCATAGCAAGTTTATCTTCAACCTACATTTCAAGGCACATGACGATTATAATTACTTTCTCTATTGAACTTAGTCCTTATAATATTGTAGATGTGGATGATAACAAAATACGAAGAATATTTGATTTAATACGTTTGCTTATTAAATAATGTATGACCTGGTTAGCTCATATAAGGGATGTGTGTCGTAAAATAACTTTAAATTAGTGAATTATAAACTTTGCTCTTACCTTTTTACATCCTTCTACTTAGCACGGCTCTGCAATTGCGAGTTACTAAGAGAATACTCCATTCTTCATAGACTTATTAATAGTTTATTGTTGTTCCAAATATAACAGAACGAAAAAAGATGAATACCACATTTTAAGCGAATATGTCACTCGGCAAAGATAGTAGTAACTGTGTAATGTTGTATGTAATGCGTCGTAATCACAAAGTAACCTTCGCCAAACTTGTATGGTACATTAAGAAATTGTTATCAATTCAGGAAAATACCTCGGGAAAACCAGTTAGAAGGTTTTTCGAGACCCATTAATTGTATTGTGTTGAGACCCAAGGTGCTAATGAATTGCTTTTTATAGTTTTTAATGTTATTTCGTATTGTAGAGTTGTTATCGATAACTATATAATATATTTTTTTATTTCAATTCAAAATATTGTTGTCGTCGTTTGCTTTTTAAACATTTTCAAGCTCATAATATAAAAAATCATCTAGTGCGCGGAAAATGCATCGATTGAAAGAATATTTATGATGCTCGTTAAATTCCAATATTAAAAACTCGTTATCCCATTACATAAATTAGCTATTATACGTCCAGTCAAGCTGGTGTTTTATACATAATCAGATTCACTCTTATTAACTGGACCGACTGGAGCGGAGAGCCGCGGCCAGCTCGTTGCGTAACCAGTTGGGTTTTGTCGTTCTGAACATAATCTGAGTCACGTACTGGTAGGGATTTGTTTTGAAATTAGAACGCCGTGTGGCGACAACGGACCGTGGATTATCGGTACTGGTATTTTCTAATTATCTGGTAGACTGGAATGTACCTATGCTGCGAAGACAATGGTCGCCAGAACGTTTCTATGAAATTTGAAACCGTTTCATGTATAAGATAAGACTGACCACTAAGACCACCCTGCTAAATAGACCTCCTACGATATTTTTAACTATATATAGAATCATGACGTATAATTAGAAAGATGAATAATAAATGTAAATTATCTAATTACTTATTAATGCCTTCTACGTTTAATACTTAACATAAGTCTGGTTTATCTGAGTGTGAGTGTACTTATGGATTATACGAAAGCCGAGTTTTATGTTAACTTCGATTATTCATTGTTCTGGGAGGTAAATTTAATAAAGAGGAATTTAAAACACAGTTCGAATGCTTAAGTGACACTTCTATGTAGTTCTCAAATAATATAACATTCGGACTTATATTAGCAGTAGGTGTATATTGAAAAATATTTGAGTAGCAGTTCTTAGGTATTTAATAGAGATGGTAACACAAGACTAGATTTAAATTGCTCGAATGGTAGATATACATACATATTTATGTACATATAACGAAATGAAATGAGTTTATTTGTGGAAATATGCGTATAGATAGAAATTTTACTGAATTATTACATCACTCCATATTTTGCCGTTGCGGCGTACAAATTTAAGATATATATGTAAATATAATATTAGACCGAGGTTATGCCAAAATATTTTTATTGGTACCTACCGTAGAGTCTATCGATATATACGAGTACATATTTCGCATTTTGCCAACTGCTACATTCAATGTACGAGGACATGCAGAAATAATAGAATTTATAAAAGAATGAGAGAGAGAGTTAAAGTCCTACGTTTGTTACTTGCTTAACTTTTGATGTTAACAAAATTTTCTTTCCAACTCTGAAACATATTTCTGGTATTATACGGTATACTATAATGTCTATAGTTCATGAAAACGGGACAAAAAGCCTATGTGCCTGCTTGCTATTCTGCCTCAGCTTCCAATTTGAACATTATGATACTTAAACTTCTTGTGAAAATGTTAAAAAAAAACATTAGGTATCATAAATATATACCTACTTAAGCAACCAAAATCCGGTGCCACTATTATTAACTCGTATTTCTTTTAATCTGAATAGGACAATCAGTGTAATCATTCGCCTGGTGTCTGTCGACCGACGCAATGTTTTAAAAAAATAAATAGTCAGCATTAAAGAAAACATAATACGGCGTGACCTCGCGCTCAGGCGGGGCGGCATTCATCTCTCGTTCTTGTATTTCCAACGCCTTATACGGAGCGCGCGGCGCTAAGGGCATTGCCATAATCATATGAAGAAAAATTAAAATTGTTAATCGTAATATTGGGTAAGTGCACTTTCCATTTCTCTTCTTTTATTTAAACAACACAGTATCCCTAAAATCCAAATATAAGAATTTAATTTTTATACATATTTTGAAAGATAATTGATCTAATTTCTTAAGAGATGATAACAATAAAAATGTAATTGAAACTTTTCTATCTTCTCTACGTTTACAATGGAATCATGGCCTTATTAGAAAGAAAGAAAAAATAGCAGATTTTGTTGAGTAAATTCTAATACAGTAATAATGCCGCCATGTTACAAATAAGTAATGAAATATCCTTATATGGACGTAATGGGTGAATTTTGTTACGGTTTTCAAAATATTTCAATTACCGTGCGCCCTGGTGTATGTACCTATGTACGTCGTTGTACATAAACAGGAACAATTTCATTTGTACCGACTTAAATTTCATGTTCACCACATTCATTGCACTGCGTACTCAATTTAGTTTTGTAATAAAAAAAATTGTCCAATCACATAATACCTTATCATACGCACTGCATTAAATGTAAAATGTGTCATAGAGTTTGTGTGAAACGAAATGATGATTAGTGATTATAGATTATTCTTTATTCAAAACATTCTCATGTCAGTGGCTAATGTCGTTTTAAAACCCGCTAACATTGAGTTCGTTTCGGTTACGCGGGTTAATAATTATTAATAATTAGGTATCGTTAAAAATAATAAATAACCATTTGTTGCGGTTATTATTAATACGTACATGTATTGCGATATTTTTCCTTAGCTTAAAATTCTTTCATTCAGGAGAGGTCATTGTCGACAACTACAGAGATTAACGGGGACCGGAAGACAGTTGTCTGCTAAATTATTTTTCCAGAACTAATTACTAAATTTGGACCAGTACGGAATAATCGAGTGTCATAAATTATATCAATATTAATAGACACTATTGTTATACATACGTATATTTTTAATACACACTTTTAATTTCGTATCATCATTTACATATATTTTTATTTATGACGTATTCAAGTGTCTCTTTAGTGATGCTTAATTATACATACCAGTCAAAGAAGCCTTCCTCTCTCTGACACTGCGAACAATTAAGTGAAGTTAGACATTGCCGCGCGCGATTGGTCGTTGTCGGGGTTTTTGTTAGATGTAAGTTGTCATCGCATTTTTGTTCTTCAGTAGGTACAAGGTCATGTTAAGCATTAATTTTTAGTATTTATCGTCGCCTTGGAGTTTAAGAAAATTTGATAAGTGGTTACTCACTGACCTATTTAAACATAATTCTTAGTAATATATTATTTTACCATTATTACCAGACGGAACCCAGTGTATATAAACGAACATAAGAGCGTGTCAAAAGCATAAAATGTTAATCACAAGAGGAAGTATCTTACGTACTTTTTTATTTCCTGTTACAATCTTTATCCTTACATACGATAACACTTTATATAATGTCATGCGTAATTATGATAATTATGATAGTTAGCAATTCGTAACGCCCTTAACTATGTATATGCAAACCCCGTAACTCATCCAGACAATAATTTGATAGTTGACATATATTATATGATTTGACATGTATAACCACGGCAACACGTGGTGAGGTCCACTAGTAACATTATAATGACTGTTAAGAAGAAGAAGTACTGTTATGAGTTCTTTGCTTCCAAATTTGCTTTTCAAATTCATACATGTGTGTATTTTAATCTAACATGACTATCATAAAGTACCTACTTGGACATTATTGCTGTAAATAGCCTTATGTTTAAAAAATCAATGTCACGAACTCCAGTTGTATATGGTTAGTCAGACGATTACAACCTTATATGGATGCTACGGTCGAAGGTGTTTACGACCATATTTTTGAGTTTTGTTTTAAAAATAGTCGACCGTTCCACTTTTGTCTGATGTTAGATACCTGTACCTACCTGTACCCTGGATGATGTACATACATATATAGTGCTTTACGATCGGGTAGTTTTGTGCTGATTTACCGAAGAGGGATAAATCATTCAATAAGACCATACGTAATTTGCGAGCCAATCTAGAATGTAGAGGCAAACAAATAAAAGCAACCTATTTCTAACGGTTTTCTGTCGATTTTCCTGTCCTGTTAGATTATTTCGTTGACCTATTAACTAACAAATTGGTATTGGTAATACACATACGCTCGGTTTGTTGAAAAATTGCAGCGTATGGCGCGAAGTCCCACAGGTGAGGAGCGCAGTTGTCCGCTGACGTCATTCCGACCTTTTTCCGCCCTCGGCCCTTGTAAATTCCGTATTATAATGAGCGCTTCGTCTAGACTTCAATGCTTAGACACTTTTACGCTACCTACCAAACTAAAATTCAAACAAAGTCAAAATTTATGTATGTATGTGTAATAAATACAATTGTAGTAATAGATGGAATTTAAGACGTTATTAATTATTACCGCAAATTTTTATTTTTACTACTTAAGTATTAGACTTTTGTCAGAAATGTTTTTTACTTTCGTCTGTTTAAGCTTCAAATCTAGATCTGGCATCCTGCCAACATTTATAAATACTATGGCATCCGACCTTGTGAATGTCGAAGAAAATTACCTAATACCAGAAATAAAAGTATATGACACTACATAATAGAATAAGAGTTTTTGGATATTATAAAATATACGGAACGCTTTGTATACTAGGGTCTACACGACTTTACAATTGTAATGTTACATATTCTATGGAAATTCTTGTAATTATTATTTGTTGTATGTTCAAGCATTACGATGTTTTTCCAATATACCACATGACCACATGAAGCGTTTTTACATGACATTATTTTTATAGGGCTTAGTTACATAATATATATACTTAGTCTAGACAGGTCTATAGCCACAGATGTTCCGAATTCGCATTAATTTTAATTCAACTAATTCTGTACCCTATATAAGTTTTACATTATGTTGTGTCATGTTATCCGTTTCCATTTTTAGGTAAACGGCGGCAGTGCGGCGGAGCGTGCGGGTCTGCAGGCCGGCGACGCGCTCATTCGCGTCAACAACACCGAGGTGTACACGCTGCGCCACCAGGAGGCGCAGGACGCGATCCGCGCAGCGGGCCCCGCCCTCGAGCTCACTGTCCAGCGGTGTGTAACATAGCGCAGATCCTCACCTGAACACAGTATAATGTCTTACAGAGTGGAAGAAGTCGCATGCAATGGTCGCTATGGTAATTGCGCATGCGAAGACAATGTAACGAGTAAAGGGAAGACAATCTATAACAACGCTATCAAGTTTTCAAACGCTATCCGTTATCAGTTTTGCAGTATTCATGTCTATAAACTATTTTCAAATATGCAAATGGGGTCCTATTTTGTATTTATCTGTGCCACGAATATGATGTTAAATTTAGTGCTGAACACGTAAAACGCATATATATATATATATATATATATATATATATATATATATTTATATATAACATGTTATGTTATATAATAATATAATATTAGCGCCTGCTTTGTTAAAATTGTCTTCATTATACCGTTATTAATTACCGTATAATGAAAAATGATTAATTAATTAAATACCTATACATAATTATAATTGACTACAATCCTTATTATGAACCCGACTGCTTATGGGACTAAAACCTGACATTACCCAATTAATTACTATTGTATAACATGTGACTATTTAAGTTCACGGCGACGCTGCTCTATATCCACTATAAAAACTAGTACTTACCACTATTGCATATTGTCATTCAACCTGCATGCTGGTGAATTTATGCCACTCGAAGGCGCCTCGTATACAACATACTTTTATGGGCAGCCAGATGGTAGTAATTACGCAAGCTATTTGCGTAATTGTAAACTTGGATATATTGTTTGCTTGGAACAAGTTTTTCAATTCAGACCGATATTTGCAGCTTCCGACGGCTGCGGCACGTCGCCGTTGTTACTCAAAATAGAACATTGTTAACATTTAAGCACATGCCATATGATATAACTCTAGAATTTGATCTTCATTCACGTTCTTTCGTACTATTGAAACTCCAATTTAATTTGATCCTTGGCATTTTAGTCAGCAGTAGCTAGGGCAATATTAACTCCATATTTTGTATAGTTATATAAAATTGATCGTTTAGTTCTTGATATAATTTGATTTTAATTACACCCCATAAAAAGTTATAAAATCGTTTACTTTCACTGACCGACATATATGTAGGTACACATAATGGGTTGCATTTTAATTTGTACCGCCGCATTTACCTACCATTCGAAGTGAAGGTGATCAATTTACGTTATATAAGGCTAGCTGTGCTCGCGGCTTTGCCACCGTGAAAATCAATATTATTTTCCCGTTTTTGCAACATTTGTCACTGCTGCTCCACTCCTATTAGTCATAGCGTGATGTTATATAACCCATAGCCTTCTTCAAT
>DWGJ01005154.1:0-10712 GCA_018246895.1 Aspitha aspitha aspitha
ACAATTTGATTTATTTACAGTTTAATCAATTATGAAATTTAATTTATTACGGTTGATTGTATTTAACTATTCTCTGATATGAAATTTTAGAATTAAGGCTGAAGAATTGAACATCAATGATAGGTATGTTACAGCGGAAATTTCAATATTACTCTATGATATCTTTTGTAGCTGTGACAATGTACAATAAATAAATAATCGGTTTCATAGGAGTAACGTTTCTTTGCCGACGACGAAAGTGAAAAAAGCGGAAAAACGGTGAAGATTGTAGCCGTGTAGGAAGGAAATACTGCATTTATACATATACGTATTATGCTGAATATCTTCATGGATATAGAAATATGGCGGTACAACCGAAAACACATAAAGTTACATAAATTTAGTGTCTCAATAAAGACGCAAGATATACGACGTACACCAAATAACCAATAAATGTGGATCGCCGGAACCTCCGGTTATAACAGAGACACTTGATGGAGTAACTGCGCGACTTTAGCGCTGTAGCAGAGTAGCTTTAGACACGTCCCCGCCCGTCACGGATAGAACAACTTTGAACAAGGTACGGATAACTAAAGATAGAATAAGGATAACAAAAGAAAACAACAAAACAAACGATGTATTTTAAGCTGCCCCATAAACAACATAGTATTTTCTAATTATGATTTCACCGTACTACATGACATTTCTAGCAGCGATATGACAAATAAATAGTGTGAACGGACCCTAAAGGAAACCCTAATAAATTAATATGGAGCAGACAATTATAAATAATGCTGTTATAGACTCATATTTCATCATCTCAAATCTCATAAATAATATCCATTAAACAAAGTCGCGGCTATTTATTGTCGATTTACGGTTGTTTTATAGCTTCAAAATCATTAATGATAGAGTCATTAAACCATATTAATCGCGATTTTACGATCGATCCGTGACAAATAAGGTCATAAATTACTATTTTTTTAGCTATTGTTCGTTAAACTAAAGAATATAAAATTTTGGATTTTTTGTTTTATATCATGATTTCCAAATTACCTTATATAGGTATGGCAACACTGAATTGTTGCAGCCAATGGATATTATGGACAAATTAGGACGATAAAATATTCGACCCTATGAGCCGATAATTTTCGCACATCTATAAAAAAAAACAGTTATAAAAGTTTTTTGTCGCCAAAATCGGTTCCAATCAACAATATTTGATTGGCAAGAAAAAATCGGAGATATGAGAGGCGCATGGATTTTGTCAACGAAAAATGGTCTGGATTCTTGGAGTTATTCCAATTTTCAATTTCGAACATTTCAAATGTCACTGTTCAGTGGAAATGGATAGACTTTTCTGTCAGACGTGCTTGATCGAAAGGTTTTGAATAGACAACCAAGCTGAGGCAACACACTTCTAAAATCAACTTTCAATGGCCTCATTTGATATTTAATGATTTGTAAAATAAAGTAAGGCCACGTATTTCTTACAAGTATCAATGAAAAATATGCACGATAAGCGAATAAAGTTGTTGTAATCACACATTTAATAGATAGCACCTATCCTTTACTTCAGCGCAACCGGCTATTCTGTTCAGTAAACAGGAAATTCAATAAATATGTATAATTAGAAGAAAGCATATTAACACAGTTTAATAACAACTATACAGTATTTAAATAACACTTTAGAACTACAAATCATGTCACAAATACATCGTCGTAAAAACGAATTACAAATCGTGCGAGTAAGTATCAAAATTACTTTAGCCCACGGGCAATTAAAAATAAATTAAGCATTGGCGGGAAAGTTGACATTTCATATACGAAATGGCGGCATTATTCGTTTATTACGTTTTATTTAACGGATTTACGATTCCGATTTAAAAAACCGCTTTAATACATTTACGCTTGTACTAATTGTTTATAATTTATAGTACAAAAGAATAAATAAAGAAAAACCTTTGACCTGTAGGTATGTGGTTGTCGGGTATTACAACTTAGCCTAAATTGAGTACAAATTTGAAAATAGCCAACATATTGACGGTAAAGTAGCAATTCTAAAATCATGATAAATTAATACTCTTAAGCTCTTAACAGACTAGAGAAAACGAACCCAATGTAGCCATTTCCGTGTAAATAACTATTTTAAATCCATTATATGTAGAGATTCAAAATACTAGACTTAGTGTAACTAATGCTTTCACGAAAGAAAGTATTGAAAACATTGTATAAATTTCGGATTCTGAATTATCTTACTTTGATGAAAATCGATGATGGAATCCTGAAAATGCGCAATCTTTGCTCGCGCCGAAAAGTCACTAAAACAGATTGGTTTGCAGGCGGTTTCTTTAAAGGTGCCTCAATTTAAAGTCATAATATTTTACTCCTAAGAACGAAAAATGGAAAAAAGTTGTATTATGGTAATACACATTTTATGATACACGGCAATTTGCTGCAATATAGCCCGAGTAGGTTTCATTGCTATTGTTCCGCTCATTTATTTTATTGACGTCAATTAACCAGTTACTTATGCTAACAAGCTTATGATACTCATTGAAAAAAGTGCTTACATACTATAAAAATGTTCGTTTCAAGAAACAGAATGAACAAATGAAGAGGCGGCAAAACATTGCTGATTGCAATAAAAGTTATATCGAAACGAAATTGTATTCTGGAAGATTAATACACGGTACTAAGAGAAGCCTGTACTATGTTATATGACAACGGATAAACTTCATATACTTATATGTACATTTCTAAATACATTATTACTTAGATAGTCCACATAAATGACTCGACCACCCAGAATTAACGCATCCTGCTAAATATGGAAAACTCGAGCCCTATTTAAGTGGGATAGAGCTAGGCAAAGACAGAGAACTCTTATAATTATAACATATAGATTTAGAAATAAAATTTATCTTATCTCACAAATATCCCGGGAAGAGAAGTGAAACCACTAACCCTCACGTATTTAGAATAATCATGAACTGGATAAGTCGGTAAGACACTTATATTTCTTTCACACACACAGCTGAAATATGCTGAAGAGACCATCAAAACCCGATAAGAACCAACCCGTTCAGATATAACACAACATTACGTAGAAAGCGCCCTCTCAACTTTATAGGGATTACTTTCGTTCGGAAACAAATCTATGCAAAAATATTACACCCGTACCCGTAAAAGGGGGACTATAAAAACGTTGCTCTTCTGATTTTTATGCTCGAATAAAATATCTAAAATATTATCCCACCTCATAACCATCCCTGGGAGTTACACCTCGAATACTCAACGAACCGACTTGAAGTGATTTAGTTTAAGTGGTTTCGTAGGCAGTGTTTACATCAAGATCACTGCAAACTGATAAAAATGAACAGAATATCAATACCTAAAACGGATTGATATGAAAATGACACCTCTTTATGGTTAGAGAATGATAAACGCATCGCCTAAAAATGAATATTAGGAGTCTTTTTTGCGGCGTAGCTTGTATCTTGGGATGCTTTTATTTCAGTGATACTTCACTTGATTTATGCGCTCAAATATAGGCCAAATACAACTCTAAATTATATCCGGCAGCATATTAACCACCAAACTGATATTACTCATGTCAACCATAATCAAATCATCAAGACAATAAGGTATTATTTGGCTAAATTTCATTACCTAATATGCATATATGGTGGTAATGAAATTGAATATAGGTAATAAATTTCGGCTATGCGAAAGGCCAAATTGTTCCCTACGTTTTTCTTTTCTGTTCGTTAACCGATTTTCATTATCTTTTTTGTTCGGTAGCTATTTTGAAAACACAACCACACACCCCGCGAATTCTAGTCAATATAACTGAATACTACTTTATGAAATACTAGCTAATCGTTATTTTAAATCTCACGAAATAAAACGAGGGTCTGTTGTAACAAATGCGTTAAACAAATGCGATGATAGCTCCAAGGGAAGTGAATCTTTTTTTTTGGGTATAAGGACGTATGTATGTATGTAAATTGGAAAATTGAGTTGTAAAAGGTAATAGTTGGAAAAGGAGCAAATTAAACACGGTAGGGATCAAATGATTACACACATTTCAGTAACGAGCGTGGATTTATGATTGCTGTTCGAGTTTGGTTGTTTTTTCGCCCACCGTACCTTTCGCAAGATCGTGGCAAGAGTTATGCGACCAGCAACAATTAAAAAAAATAGTTTTCAAATATCAACATTTTTTTGAATTTTTTGATTGAATTTTTCAATTACTCAAATATACTAAAAATACTAAATATATATATATTATTTACATACAATTTATTTCTACGTGCCAACTGGTATTCAGGCAACCTGACCTTAAGTGGTCATACGTTTCCTGATTCATATTTTATTCGTGTTCTGAACTGATTCGAATCAATCATAGAATCGTTTCTATTGAGAATAAACAATGCAAAGAACGATTCATTGTAAATTTATACCAAAGTAGGGGAGCATATCAAAGGGTGAATGTTGGAAGACAGTTAACGCGCGTCGACATGTCATTTACAAAATGCAGAATAAAAAATTAATAAATACAGCATACAAACATGAAATAGTCACACGCAAGTCGTCTGTCGATGAAAATCTTTGGAAAGACATGTCGCAGCTTATCACGAATCAATAAGCGTACAAAAACTCGTTGACGTAGCGTTCTTGATATTTCAAGCACGCATGATATGGCGTACTTTGACATAGTGACAACATGTCTAGAGAATTTGATTCTTCTCCAAATACATTTATTACTCTGCTTTTGTTCAATACGTTTACTTCTTAAGGTTTGCATGTTGTCCGAATCTTTTGGAAGCTAAAATAGTCGTATATTGCACCACAAATGCTTAAGAATAAGTTGCTAACCAAATGCAGTTTCATTTGTTTATTGATGAAAGCCTATGAAAGCCATTTTACGAGGTTTAACAATTGTTTTTTGTTGAAGTTAAAACTGTATAACGTTAAGTTATTGGAACGAAATTTTGTAATGAAAATTTCTTTGTTACAGCATAAAGTTGTACATGAAGCAATAAATGAGTTTATAATTAATCCGAGAATCAGTAATGTATCAGGTCTTTGCAAACCAAGAAATAATCGTGTCACGTATAAGAATGAAAACAGATTGTACCTAATCAAGATAAATCGATTTTTGCATTTATTTTATTTAAT
The DNA here is from genome assembly GCA_018246895.1 of Aspitha aspitha aspitha. Lineage (NCBI taxonomy): Eukaryota > Metazoa > Arthropoda > Insecta > Lepidoptera > Hesperiidae > Aspitha > Aspitha aspitha. The sequence goes on from DWGJ01005154.1 coordinate 5,164, forward strand.
AAAAGTATTCACCAACGATTAAACAGCACGCTACATTTTCGTTTGACTTAACTAGACAAGCAACGAAAGTTTTCGCACAATTGCCTCCATAAACAATGTACACAATGTACATAGCACTTTACGGTATAAAATTTTCTTCAAGAAATTCTCGCTAGTCTACTCCAACAGCTTCACGGAAGTCACGTACGAGCTTTTCAAATGTTCTTATAACGTAGCCGGCATGTTTAACACTTCGTATTTACTGTTGGTTTGTTTCAGTCAGTTAACTACGGTTCTGTGTTCGCATTTTACGTATCTTATGTAGAAGAACGTTGATTAATCATAAGATAGGACTTAATTATTGTCTTAATTATTTTAAAGCTTATGTCAAATCGTACACCAAAACGTTGTGAGATTATTGATTGAAATAAAGCTTTAGTTGTAAGTGCAGTAATAGCCTAGTGGTTTGAAATTCAGCCTTCCTTTCCGGAGGGTCTGGGTTAAGTCCTGGCACCTCTGACTTGTCACGTGCTTTTTATAACTAAAAATTTAAATATCACTTGCTGTGACGGTGACGGAAAACATCGTGAGGAAACCAGCACCCCTTAGAGATGTTATAAAGCATATATTTTTTGACATGTATGAAGTTTACCAATCCGCACTCGACCAGTGTGGTAGGCAACGGCCTAAATACCTCTCATTATGAGAGTAGACCCGGTCCAGTACTAATTAAAATAGAGGGTGATGATGATTTAGTTGTAATTTAAGTATTTGAGGTGAACTGTTGTTTCACCTCTCGCATTGACCATCCGCGCTCTCACCTTCTAATAACAAAATGATCACCTGTCGAATTATGTTTATCGCCCGATATATTTGCGCTGTCGTACTGGCCGCTCATAAAACCCACATTTGCATGAACGTTAAAAAAATGATGCAGATAAAAAATTAAAAAGGAACATCGACAAGAGCCCGCGCTTTTGGCGCACGGATATTTGCATTAAAAATTGCCAGTAAAAGTATAAATTATTTATAACATATTATTATATTATTAAGAAACTGCGCGGGTAAAATATTTTAGTGAATTATAAAGAAAAGAAATAATAATCGCGCTTCTTTCTCCCATACCAAATTTAAACACGGTAATTATGCAAAAATGCTCTGTAATATGTTACATCAAAATGTTAATTAGTTATCCGTGTCAGTGTTTTTATTAATCAATGAATATTGTCTGTATTCATTGATATTGCCTTTAATCTGATGATGTCCGAGAATCTGTTCCATTTTTAAAATTCGTCATCAAAAGAAATTTACAAACAATTTCATTTCAATATTCATACAATATATCAAATATCTGTATATATCCTTCCTAGATAGATGAACAATACCAACTATGTATTAATAATAATGTTTATTAATAATTGTGTATTAATAATAACAATTTATTGCATCAAATATGGATATTTACAGATGTCTTTAAATTGAAGATACATACATATTTGGCTATGACATACATATTTATTCAAACCGACTTAACATTTTCACGGAGCTCCAAGCGTCGAAAAGAAGACCGATCTAACGTTTAAGATAAGCGATACTCCTTTCAGTAAATACTTACTATCCACGACACCTTCGACATTGTAAGGGAGGTTCAGCGAATGACGTCATTATCCCTCCTATTGGCGTCTCATATAGGACAATGTAGAACTAGGGGGATAACGAGATGCCAGCCATATCTTGAGCTGCGATCTTTATATTAAAATTGGGAGACGCATCATGAATAACAAACGGCAAGTCCGTGCCGCGAGTACACGTAAGATGTTTAGGAGTTGATTTATTCAAAACATAATACCTATTCAAAGTTAATTCGCATCGCCGTTTTATCTCACTGAAGTACTTTTCATAAACATATTTCACAATAAAAGTCAGATAGAAAATTTCATCCCCTTTGAATGGCATTGGTATAGCGGCTAGAGATGCGAACTGATAAAGTGGAAGTGGGTTCGATTCCCATCGAGAACAATCATTTCACTATTAAGTTTACATGCTTGTACTGTATTTAATTACACTAAAAGATGAAATAGGTTTGTTTCAAGATGTTCTGAGACCAGTTCTCTCCAAACTTAGGGGTGGTACGTATTTTTTGGCAGCATCTCGCCAAACAAAAAACAATTTTTCAAATCTGCTAATAAATTACATACAATTGCATTGAGAACGTCTTCCTTTTGGGAAGTAGGTTAAAATGCGTTCCATATTCAAATTCTAGGAACATTCTAACACGTGTAAATTGCCGAATAATATCTTCTAAGGTATTCTAAGGAGAAGTAGAAGTGGAAAAGGCTGCACAACGAAGTACATGTTGCATATTCAAATTTCGAGCATCCAATTAGGCCCATAAGGCACGAGGCTCACATGTAGTAACATATACGCATTAATATGACAAGAGGCCATTGTGCACGCCCGTTTCCCGCCATTACGCGCAAGCCCTGATGCCCTTGCACGTATCAAAGGCGCGCTGGGCCTCACGTTTTCGTAATTTGCACAATATCCACAGATATGGAAGCCTTACAGATTTCGTTAGAAAGGTTCACACATAGCAATGTGTGGGGATTGTCTGAACGTATTTTGTTTACGTAACTTTTTCCACGCGTTATATTAGTTTCACCTGTATGTATGTTTGTTTGTTTGTAACCGACTCCTTATGAACTCATTTGTGACCCACTTTGAACGGACATACTAGTATTTGATTTAAACTTTGTATAATTATCAAAGACCGGTGACAATAAAATAATTTGTTGATTTTGTCTCGTTTTACTGATGAGGATCGATTTTTTTATTAAGTTTAGAAATCTGAATGCATTGCGTTCGGATGCATTCGGATTTTATCGCAGCAAAAGCTATCCGCAGGTTTTCAGTGCATCCCTTATTGCCCTTTATTCTTCCATAACTAAACTTCCTTCACGAAAAGTAAACAGGCATGTTGATCGAATACAAAATCCAATCTATCATTCGAACAAATAAGGCCATGCCGTAAATAAGATGCAGAAGGAAATCCCATAAAATTACGAAACCTTTCTGACCAAAGAAACATCCCTAATGGACCGGGCAATTTATTTCGTACATCCCGAACTCGTAACAAACCAACTGGCCCATAAATCAAGCAAAGAAAACCCTACAAAATAATAAACAGAAATCCTTCAAATGTTGACGAGTCAAAATGAGTTGTTCAAGTTTCTGACAAAGTTATTGGAAATTTGAAACGAGAGCCTGAAAGTCGAGAAAATCTTCAATACGCTCGACTGCATCTTAAGTAGTGAAAACTGTTGTTGTTTAATCTACCTCTCTCACTCACTCCATTTCCTTTTGCTATTAGCTTAACTACCGCTATTCTAACCCATTATAATTTAGTTCTTAAAATTGTCACGCATCAGCCTTCCTTTTTGTAGACCCTTTTATAATGCTGTATAACTGTGACCGGTCATAGTCAGAAGGTTGTAGGCCAAGTCTACCAAACTGGCCCAGTGTTTATTGGCAGCTACCATTAACACAAGAACATCTATAGCAAGAGGATTAGAGGATACAAGATATCTTATCCTCAAAACAGATTGAATAACGTTTGATATTAAAACTAAAAGAAAATTAATTATAATAATCCATCTCAATAGTTATTAAGACCCTTTGATAGGCACTAACAAGATCCGAAGCGATACTCTTAATCGCGTCGTAAATAAAAAAGCTACTTTCCGGTTGCCACTTGAAATTAAATTCCGCATAATTTATGAGAAATATGAGCAAAAAGTTTTCGCTCGCAAATCGAACGGGCCGCTTCTGTCAATTACCGTGCACCCGTTGGAGTTTAAAAAATAAAGAAAAAACAAAATGGCGGCGCGGCGTCAGACAAAACAAAATGGACGACCGCGGCGGGATCGAGATAAGTATAAATACAGCGTTAAACGTCGCATTTTATAAAAATCTTGTGTGTTTACGTCGAATTGTGTAGACAGCGATGTTTCTGTGTATTCATAAAATATTAACGTCTTTATGAATATACAGGTATCATGAAATGTTTTGCTCATTTTTTTAACATTTTTACTGTTCTTCCGATAGACATAGCCCTCTATTGTAAGGGTACTAACGCATACTTGCTGTACTTATATTAACAAGTCCTAACTAGACTAATACATATTACTAACAGTCAATCTTGCAGTCCTGTTACTAAAGAATACTCACCAACTAATTCTTATTAACGCCTATTACTAACCGATACTCACACTGACAGTCTGACACTTTACAGCTCTATTGGAGATTGGTTGCAGATGTCCACGGCGGCAGCAGTCATTTTTGTCTGCCTGTTTATTTGCTACTCTCTTAACATAAAAAATGTATCTTCTTGCATAATGAGTTCTGACTGGCCTCGTGGTGGAGTGGTTAGAGACCCTGACTGCAAAACCGGAGCTCGTGGGGTCGATTCCCACCCAGGATAAACATTTGTGTGATGAGCACATTTGTTTGTTCTGTATCTGGGCGTAATAAAAAAATCTCTATATAAGTATTATATAAGTTTTTACTACTGCAGCTGCTTACGTACATATAAATTTGTCAATTTATTTTAATGTGTGTTTAATAAAATCTTTTAAAAAAAAATAATAATATTATATTGTATGTATATATGTATATTTATCAGCTGTCCGGTCACCATAACACAGGCATTAAATTGTCTAATTTGGAATCAGATAGCCGTGTGTGGAATTGTCCCCAGTTATTTATAATGAGTTCTAGGGTTACGGACGGCCAGAGTAGGAGCTCTAACCGTCCAGCCATCGACCCTGGGAAGTTTTAAGATAAGACAGATGCTTACCCGGGACAAGCAAACCCAAATCAAGGACACCGGACCGTTCAATTGTTTTTTCGGAGTCTTCCACATAACGCCGGGAAAAGTCATATGTCTTTTGTGACTAGAAAACTCATATTAACCGGTGAATCTCCCAAGATACCGCGATACCTTTTCAAGGCTTCCCTCGTGACCCTAAAAGGCTTTTCAACGTTACCTTTGCGCAACTAACCTAGAAAAAATCAAGGACACATTTTCTTACGAACGGCAAAAAGTGAGTATTTTATTTTATTACGTTTATTCTAAGCCGCGTCTAGCGATTTCACTTGGAAAGTTTTGTACCCAGTAACAAGTAGAAAGTGTGAAATAAGTTCGGTCGGTAATAAAGCGAGGAAATGCTGGGGAAGACTCAAAGTACCGCCAAATCCCCGAGCGTACGACTTATATACAAGTTCTATCGGGTTTTCTCTACGGAACTAACGCTACCTAGTCTCGTTCTTGTAGCGTTTTCACATACCGTTTTCACGAATTCTATAACGGTGGCGTATCTCGTTTCATAATTAAAAGTTTAAAGTCCGTATTCTACCACATCCAGCATTATATACTTCACTAGCTGTGCTTGGGCTTCGGTGGAAATGAATATGTTCCCGTTTTTGCAACGTTTCTCATTGCTGCTCCACTCCTATTAGTCATAGCGTGATGTTATATAGCCTATAGCCTTCCTCGATAAGTGGACTATTCA
>DWGJ01005155.1:0-10710 GCA_018246895.1 Aspitha aspitha aspitha
ATACCAAAATAAGTTTTTTTTTTCAATTTTTATTTGTCCGTCTGTTTGTTCCGGCTAATCTTTGGAACGGCTGGACCGATTTCAAGTGGTCAATTCATGAAAAACACCTCGCTAGTGATAATGAGTTGAACATAACTAAAATCAAAACGCCAGCAACATAGTGCTACTGGAGTATTCGAAAAGAGACTGAAATAGTTGGTAGTTGTTAAAATTCGTCTAACGTCTGATTATGAAATTATATTTCACAATTATTATGGAATATGTTGCCACTAGAACCCAGTAATGTGACTACAAGGGTTATTGCCCTTTGAACTAGTTAAAAATAAACCTAAAGCTGGAGATATATCAACAGTAAAATCTCGGAAACAGGGATACCATCATCTACCGTCTACAAAGGAAGCTTTGTACAAACACTGGATCAATTTTAAAAGGTCGCAAGTGCACATCTCGAATCATGTATCTGGCTCTGTAACGTAATTGTAAAACGGTTCAAAATCGCATGTTAACTGGTTAAAGACAATGTAGCCGAGCTAAAGGCTAGCAGAGAGAGATCGCCGACGCCCCGATGACAAACTTGATCTGGTCACGTAATGAAAAATGACTAAACTGGTCTCCGTCTTGCCGAGGTCATTTACCGTTTGAGAATAAACTGTTCCTATATATCTGTGTCCACACTAGCTGTGCTCGCGGCTCCGCCCGCGTGGTAATCGATGTGTCACAAAGATTTTCCCGCGGAAATCCTAGAATAACAATGACGAACTTCCATACAACCTTTCATCCCCTATTTCAGCCCCTTCAACTCGTTTTTTCGCGATAAAAAGTAGTCTACGTCCTTTCCCAAGGTCAACTACATATATATGTATCTGTACCGAATTTCATTAAAATTTCTTCAGTGGTTTAGGCGTGAAAGTCAAGCAGACAAACAGACAGGCAGACAGACAGAGTTACAATGGCATTTATAATATAAGTAGGGAAATAGGGATAGTAGGAATTGCAGTCAAGGTATATTCATATTAGTGTATAAGTGACGCGAATAGTGAATCTGACCTAGCTACGTTGTTTACCGACCACACTTCTGAGGTTAACGTACGCAGTTACGCTGTGGCTAGCAGCAGGAGTTGGTGCAAATATGGTATTGCTGCTGGCGCAGTAGTGACTTCTATACCTTCTACTAAAACTTCTACAATGTAAAACAATAAGCATATCAACAAAAACGAGTTATTAAGTTGTTAAAATTTTCGAGCTTTTTTAGTCCAGCAGAAAGATGGACCGCAGCTCATCCGTCAAAGAGTTTGATAAACGAAGACGAAAGTGAACGATATAAAGCCTTCCTTTGAACAGTTACAGAATAAGGAAAAGTTGAGGAGCAGGAGGGGGCACGACCGCAACCCCACTTTGGGGTCCAAAAAATATCGCATAAACGAGTCGAAGGGCCGCTTCTTCAGCCGCGAAATTTCTGCCATACTTCCAAACCTATAATCCCTCATAATCACCTTTACAAAGCAAAGATTAAAAACGATTCTTGCCCCCCGCCGGCCCGCCTCCTCCGCTTTTATATGCGCGACGGCGAAAAGTAAGATTAAATCATTATTTTTCTTAAGCTCTTCTCGTTTTTTCACCGCTCTATTGGAAGTTTTTTTTACTTGGACTTTTGATGCGGACGATCAAAGACTTGTGTTCAAATTTACATAACATTCTTAAATAAATTGCGGGGTGGTTAGGGTGGTGCAATTTAACGCCGCACGAATCGCCAAGTGTTCTGTATAAACTTATTAATGCGAATTTAAGATTGATCTTTAATGTACTGTTAATTTATTCGTAGGATTATTGGTATGTCCCTTTGTCTCCAATAAAGTTATTTTGGACCGTTCATACAAGATATTGACAACAGTTAATTTTCAAAGATCTTAAGATTTAAAGCTTAATTAACGCCGAGTTTCTATTATGTTTTCAGATAAAGAACAGTCCTATTATAACTGAATAATAAAGTATCCTGTCAATAACGTAATTAAATGTTTGTAAGTTGCTCGAGAGACTTTAAATACTTCGTTGTCGTAAATACCTAGATAATGATGTAGAGCGTTAATTAACGATTTCTGCATCTTGCCAACATACTTTGACGTCACATTTCTTGCTTTAACTGTGTTTTGTAGCGTAACTAATGATGTGTAAAGAACACGTTTATTTATTTTGAATTGTAATCAAATTTTTAATTTATTTAATTTTAACACACCATCGGAACTACGCTCGACTCGATGCGATTATTATAATTATTATAAATTTAACCAATAAATGTTATTAAAAACGATAACAGTTTTTTTAAACTTAACTTTTAAAAAAACTTTTTTAATATGTTACTCACCTGTGACCGTTAAATTCAAACAATTATTTTTTATACATTGCCCGCTAGCAACTGGAAGTCTAATAATTAAACTGGATTATTGACTATATCGTGTCAGTCGCACGCTCATACGGCTACAAGAAACTTAAACTTGGCTCGAACAGTAAGTAGAGACATATTTCACGTAGGCTTTGTTACCTGGGCCTAAAACAATCAAACAGATACTTGAGCAACGCAAACAGTGGCTCGGTTTAACTAAATACCAAGTTGGGCTTAAGTTAACTAACCAGATAACTTATGCTTAGTTTACACACGAGTTTCACGCTACAGAATGGTGTTTCTTTGTTCGGGAGAAACAAAACAAATCTGGAGGAGGGCTGGTTAATAACAATTTATCCCCACGTGAGAAAGCTCTTTGATAAATGTGATATTTAGTATTTAAATTGAACCTAGTTATTGTGATTCGTTTATTTAACGTATATATATATAAGGGCGTTAGAACTTTTTAAATAATTCAAAAGCTATTTCGAAATGTCAGGTAATTCCGGAGTACAAAAACGGAGATTGCCTGGTTGCAAGCTTGCCTCGTTCGACTAGCCTCAGGTATCTTTGGAAAATTTATCGCAGTTAGCAAAAGAGGATGCAGAAACCGAAACAACTCATGTAAGCTTAAGGTAATGTCTCAGAGTTAATAACAATCATATCTTCAACCATGAATGAATATACGAATAGATAGAAAGGTTCTCAAGATACTAAGCTATGCATCGGGATATTAAAATACATGGGCACATAGTATTTGTCTAGTCCCACTGTATAATTACGGTCACTTCTTCAATTCCGATTGATTTCTGATAGAAAAAGTTTTCAGGAGTCTTCACTTGCCCAATAGCAGCGGTTTTAATATTTACTGTTGTTAAGGTTTTTCGAACGTATGAAGGTTTACAAATGAATGCTTGAACATTTCTAGTACGTAGGCTGAACAGTAAGATACGCTCTAAGCCTTTGGTTGAGAGGAAAAAGTGCCCAATTTCGGGATGTGTTATAGATAGAACATCGAATGTTGTGTGATTATGTTGTTTGTGTGAGACTTTAAGTTTGCATGAAATATGGTTCTACTTGTTGTTGGTAAGGAAGTTACTAGGTCCAGCTTAAGTTTTACAACTTAGTATGTAACGCCCGCCACACTGTATTAGCTAGTTTTGTGAAATTTGAAATTATATATGTTTAATATATGGGTGCTGAAAGATGTAGTGTAAACTCTAGCTTCTACTTGTATCCTGTACGCAACAGTACAAAATTTTATTTAATAATCGGTTTAAACTGGTAGTAGTAAAAAAAATGTATTTTGTATATACATATTTAATATTTCAGTCTGATGCATATTTCATAAGAGAGCAACTAAGCCATTCATAAAGATATCGGTAACCGTAAGTATGGAACTTAAAATAGAGGGTTGTTTGTAAGAATGTATGTATCATATACGTTCTGTAATTTTTGCAGTTGCTGTGTTTTTACATCGAACATGTTTAGTTGTCAGTCGGCGAATGAATACTCGTAAAGTGGGTATTGATTTCCGCGGGCGACATGGACGGCAAAACAAAATAATAAAACGACACCGTCTCGCCGGTAAAACTCGCCTACATTAGTCTCCGCGGAGTTTTCGTTGACGAAGTTATACCGAACCATCGATTGCCAATAAGTAAACACGGGTAGCAAAGTCGGAGTATTTAACTTAATTTTTGAGCTAGCAGGCAGGGTTAATTGGGAGAGGCGCAGCGGAATGTCGTCACAAAAGAAGCACTTAAACGAATGACGAGCAGCGGCACTCGGCCGGCTCAAAATAAACTTATCTCCGTCGGGCAAGGGTTAAAATGATGTGAATGGAAGGATGGCGGGCAATTGTCAGGTGGGCGCCGCGGGGGTTAATGTGGTGATTGAATCAAGTGCCACTGTTCCGCTAATAATGTTACTTATCGAGTTTTAGAACGCCGGATGTCGGAGGCGCGCCGCACTGTTATGAAACTTGAGGCGGTGGGCTCTGTGGAGTTCCCGTGTGTTTTATTTGAAATCGCTAAATTTTTTACCTAGCATTTTCCATGAACATTTCAGGATGGAGTGTAATAGGTGCAAATGGTAGTTCAGTTGATGCTTACCCAATAGGTTATGAAGGCACGTGGTTTTGAGGTAAGTTGGTGACCCTACAGGGCGAGCGGCTGTGCGTGCGAACGTCGACTCTTCACAATTCAGTTAACTGTGCAATGTTTATAAGTACAACTGGATTGCCAAACCCGTGGTGTCTATTTACACACGTTTGTGTCATTAAAAAGAGATTTTGCAGAGAAACAGTAACGCATGTCTTATTATATTAAATGTGCTAACTCCTCACAGAAACTTCGCGTGGGAAACGTCGATAAAGCAAGTTAGCAACAATGGGTATCGGCCGAGCGTTATCAATCGTACGCGTAACATGAATGGCATGAGCCAGTTTATGTAGAACGTTGTCTATAGGGCTGACACCTCAACATCTTGACAGTGACGTATATACTGGTGATAGGCCGCGACAAACTTTTCAATAACACACCCCTGACACATTAATGCTGACCCCCATCGTTAGCACTAGATAAGAGGTCGTTAAGCCTTGTTACGGGCTACCAAGTCAATCATACTGGGTGTTCGTCTATGTCGTACGTGTCATTTGTCATATGCGGTCCAAGTGTATATCAATGGCGAACATCTTACTCCTCAAGAGTAGCAACCGCTGATAGGTCATACTAACACATATTAACTGCATTTATACTAATGCCCAGTAATCTCGCTAATGCAGTTCTGTTACTGAAGAATGCTATACAACTAATTATTATTAACACCTGATACTAACTGAATTCATACTAACAGTCCCTACAGCCCTATTAGAAGTCGGTTGTAGATGTCCATGGGCGGCAGCAGCCACTTGTGTCTGCTGTCTGTTCATTTGCTACTTTCTTGAAATAAAGAAATGCGCAAATCTAAGTTTTACCACAATTAAGTCAAAATTGAATAGTGTTCTTCTGTTGTGATGTACCAGTGCTTAACGGTACGTTATTAATGGGATGCAGTCGGTTATTATTTCTGTCTACTAGGTATGGGATGAGTCCAAGTTATGCCGAGTAATCGAATACCGATTTTTACTCGGTTTGTTTCACGCTTGAAATCTGGTGAGACAGATAAGTTTTGATATCTGCTTTTTCTTATTGACTTCGTGTTTGTACGTCGCTACCACGACAAAGGAAATTCTATTGTGAGCCTTTCAGAAAGATGCGTTTTAAATAAAAGTGATAGCTACTGATTTTCGCAAAAAATATTGTTAAGAGTTGGCGTCTCCGAATTAACATAATAAATCTACTAAAGACCATCAATCAAGTGGGAGATGAGTTCCTTGAAAAGGTTTCCTAAGCCTTCGCTTTCATCTGGACTCGCCTACAAAATCGCACTGTGATAATTAAGTGCCAGACCTCGATATATTTGGGGCACTGTGAAATGAATATTATGTATTTAGCGTATTATTTATTTCTTATGTACACTATGAGACATTAATACTAGTTATAATATTTTAGGATAACTTCTGATCACAAACTATCGAGTGACCGTGTTATGGTTAGCTACATATACATTCCTAAATACATACATAAATATTATATTGCCCATCAATATGGCCAGACGCAGGTCACATCAGACAAATATTTTAGTATTAATCCATTTTTGAGGTTCAGTTCTTCGACAAAATTACTTTTTCGTCACTTTAAATAAGTTCATGAATATAAAAAATTCTAAAATACATTATATCATAATTAATCTCATAGCAATAGACGACAATAAAGAAAGACTGAATTTTTTTCTTTGCTCGACAGTTTTTTCATTGAGGTCTTTTTATTTGTCGATAGTAAACGACAAGATTTTTAAGTTTAAATCAGAATATCGATAATTTCGACAATTATGTTTCAGAATAACATTAAAAAGCGGGCTCGTCCGGGATTTGAACCCGGGACCTCTCGCACCCAAAGCGAGAATCATACCCCTAGACCAACGAGCCGGTTGGCAATGGTTACCTCAAACGCAGATCGATTTCAATTAATCCGTTTATGTAATCACCGATATATTAATGATCGTCGCAATCACGCAAACATATGTAGACATGGTACTTAAAAACGTGGTATTAAAAATAATTAACCACTAAATACCGACTGTCAACGTAAATGATGCATATTTTATACAGGTTTCAAAATGCTCCTGGATTAGATTGAATTCCTATTTGTTTAACATAACGTAATCAGTTTACTGATTACCAAATAATGCACACAGTAAATGCATATTGCTTAATTATAGTCCCATTTTTGTTTACGGGAAGGAAAATCTTCAAAAGATACCGCGGTGCCTTGGAAGCGACACCGAGTTATGTAAGATATATCCCCACTAAAGCCCCTCAGTAGCCTTGCTCAGTATTATTCGGAGGATTCCAGGATCTCCAAAGAAACGCACAGGTGCAATATTATAAAAGATTATAGCCAACAATAATCCCAAACACCATCATATTAGATATTATCCTATTGGAATACAGAGACGTACGCGTTGAATAAGATAACAATTGGTCTTGTTAGAAAAAGTGTGCCTGCATAGCAATTTGAAAAAAACATAAGCCCTTTTTTATAGCTTCTTAGAAACAAACACGATTTGCTTACGAACCTTGCAGGTTGCGTAAATATTTGCCGAACTTGGCAATCCAACAAAGTAGGTTCCTCTTTGTTTAGACTGTGAGAGAAAAAGAGTTTGAATATCTACGTCATATTAAAATAAGCCTGATTACGCTACATTCCCAGTTCCCACATGCGGTAACGTAACTATAACCAACCTGTCACGTGACTTCGAACTTCGCTACGATAATACGATATTGTACTTGAGTTGAATTATCTTATTTACTAAAACATGACCATCAAAATGTATCTTAAAGTGTTACGTTTTATTGTGTTCGCTTGTTATTTTATATGTCCTAGTTTAAATCCCGACCGAGCCGCGACGCGGCCTCAAAAGCAATCCATTTACCGTAAAACCTCCGAAACAGTCGGAAAATTTATAACCACTTTTAAAGTCGGCTCCACTCGCGGACATTTGAATGTTTCAACATTACCTACTTAAAATACCTAAGTTGGCGTTCCACGGAGGGAAGCGGAATCATCTTAATGCCAGTAATTATACGGATTCAACGAATTACTCGACCATAAGTAAACAAATGAAATGCCTTATTTACAATCGTAAATTTCGGGAGATTCTCCGCGAACCAGCGCGCGTAGCTTCTTCCGCTGACTGTTTTTATTTCCTTCCTCGCTTGCTTCCCTTTCGCAGTACAGGATGACTTAATAGCTCGGGACTTGTAAACAACGGTTAGAGTAAATTAAAAGTTTTTCTAATAAGTTATAATTGAATTGAATGACATAAAAATTATTAGAGAAACCTAATAAGCTTTTCTCTACATTCTTCTCTACATTTTTATGTTAACATAAATTTTTATCGGAGTTACGAGTGAAATGTGTATTTGTAACCCAAATTAGATTCGGTTTAACAGTCACATGCTTAGCATGATATGCGATATCGGGTCTATTAACGAAGAGTCTTACCCAAGACAGCTAACTAAGTAATGTTTGCCTCCTGATGATAGTGACCTACGGGTAAATAATATATATCTAACCACTGCATGGCAAGTAAAAAAAACATTTAACGTCCCCCGTTTCAAAACTTAATAAATAACACCGTACTGCAAAATATGAACTATGAATAACGCGGTATCAGGTCGACAGTCATTTTAATTATTTGATACACAAATAGCATTGTAAAGCCAATAAAAAATGTAATGAGAAATAACAATAGCTCTCATCCTTTAAAAGAAAAAGCTCCATGATTGTCATTTAATTATATTTCGGTATCGCTGTTACTTAACGTGACGTTCACGGGAATTTCGATCTTGTGTTCTTCGTGATAACGTCGTTTCAAGACGCCGCCGCGAAATTAAGTAGCTGTAGAAAGATTTATGGATTGTTGACATTAAAAATTGTAATTAATGCGACATCAATCAGAGATGACGGCCGGCGCTGCTCACAATGGTTTCTTAAGCCGCGCACTTTATTTCGTTTGATGAGAAAATCTTTGGGGATTTGTGCTTTTTTTCTACAATTCCACCGCCTGTGAAATTTTTCCTATGTACAATAAGGTTGATATTTTCGGACACGAAAAGTTGATGTAATACTAAATATTTAGACACAATTTAAAATTAAAGTATCTTATGTAGTTTGATGCTTTAATCTTATTTAGAGTCGTACAAAACGGGGACTATCAGCCTTTATTAATTAGTCTCTAAAACTACATTCTCTCAGGGAAATTATTAAAAGCTTCAAAAAAAGCACGCAGTTATCCCTCGTGTCTCGTGTAAAAGATGTTCAGTTTTATCTACTAAAAGTCTTCTAAAATTTCCAATTATAGCAATTTTACGTGTACAAGATCACTTTTCGACTATTTTCATTATAATAGGAAAAACGAGGCAAGCTATACAGATCAAGTATCTACCATAAGCTGTGCAATTCCGTCGTATTTACAACAGTACGAAAGATGTAAGGTTGATATCACAGAATATGGAGTTGGCGGAAAATAAATTTAAAGGATCAAAGACGTTGTAGTGTAAATAGAATCAACATTTTTATATGCAATTAGTCGGCATCGAACTCTAAATAATAAACTCGCACTGTATATTAATTTGTTTAATATAAATAAAAGAGAGGGCTCGTCCGGGATTTGAACTCGGGACCTCTCGCACCCAAAGCGAGAATCATACCCCTAGACCAACGAGCCGGTTGAATATAATATACAAATACATATATAGATTGTTGTTAAAATCATTCGAGTTAATACAAAGATATGGGCTATTAATCATTTTATTACACAATTATGGACTAAGTTCCCATTGTCACACGCATATTAAATATTTGAGCAGGTGATGAAATTACCACATTAAATTGATTAGGGACAATGAAACAAGATTTTATACAATGGTGCTGACGCTGTGCTAGGAGCAATGTTTGTCAATAAACATCTTATACCTAAATTATTTCCGTTTATAAAACTATAGTTCATTAGCAACAGAGTAATGATGAAATTAGAACGCAACGTCCGAAATGAAGGTCTTAGTAGCAAATACGAGTATGTACATTTGTTTTTTTAGCATTTTACTCATGCGGCTATGTACGATTGTGATCAGATATTATTAGGTAATAATATCAATAAAATAGGTGCAGTTTCGATCCCAAAAACAAAAGCCGAAATATTTTTAAAATAAGTTGTAAGAAGACACACTAAGACACATTGAGAAGACATTCTATAGTTTTAAATAATTTATTAATCTACATACCTATGTTTAATCAATCTACCTACTAATATTATAAAGTAAAGTATTAAAACTACTGGTTTGAATTTAAAAAATATTTTTGTGTTGAATACTCCATGTATTAAGGAAGGCTATGTAACATCACGCCATGACTAATATGAGCGGAGCAGCAATGACTAATGTTGCAAAATCGGGAAAATATTGATTTCCACGCGGGCGAAGTTGCGGGCACAGCTACATAGTTAGTTAATGAAATTTGTATCGCAATTCGCAATTTCTTATACACTACGCCCGCAGTTATACGTCTCCGTTAGCTTCAGAGCTAAATGGCTGGCGCACTGGAGTCCCGGGCGGCTAATGAAATAAGATCCCAGCACTGAGCTAAGGAATGGCGGAATTAAAACTACATAAATGTGGTCCGTTTCACTCGAAATGGAAAATTTTAAGGCTTAAAGGGTATTCATTCGTGTTTCCGTGGCAGTTGTAATATCAGATCAATTTGAAGAGCCTTCAAGTCCATGATATAAAAGTATTCTATTTTTCATAACTGAAAAAGTGCCTATTTTAAAATACCTACAAAAATATCGTTCATTTATACCTACTAGGTCCTTGCGGGATGGAAATTAAAAGTCGAAGTTAAGTGCGAGTATAGTGTGATATACATATATGTATATGTAGTCTATGGCATTTCTGAAGCTTAAAACACATTTTAAGCTTCAGGAAGTACCAATATATATATATATATATATATATACTCCATCACTTTAGGTACTTCTTCGGACTGTCATACAACGAAATGTGTTTGCTCTATATTAAAGGTATCGATATCTTAGCTGTTAATTATAGTGAACACTAATTTTGTCTATTTACTACATTATAAACACTACATAACCGGCTCGTTGGTCTAGGGGTATGATTCTCGCTTTGGGTGCGAGAGGTCCCGGGTTCAAATCCCGGACGAGCC
>DWGJ01005156.1:0-10710 GCA_018246895.1 Aspitha aspitha aspitha
AATTTTATATGGTTCCTGCACCGTTGAACCGATCCTTAAAGTTGGTGTTTCCGTTACTAAACTACTAACAACGACATCCTTATGTTTCTTAGGAAGTGAATTTTTCATTTCTTTAAGTATTTCTTTCAGAATTTTTTGTTCATCTATATTGCTTCGACTGGAAGATGCGATTTCTAAATTGTTATTAGTCTGGGTCGTAGAAGATGTTACAGACGCATTTTTTATACCACATCTTTCGATATGTATGGTAGTACGTTTCACATGTGAACAGTAATTACACGAATTTATGGATGAATCATACTTTCTAAGGCAAGTAGTGCAAAACCAGCCATATTCTTCATATCTCTTGGATGAATTCTGTACATTACTTACATTATTTGGAAGAATTATTTCATTTGTATTTTTCCGCGATTTATTGTTCTCTATAATTTCAGCCGCTTGCTTGTCTAATTCACTTATACTGGGTAGCAATCTCACGGACGTTGTTTCTAAGAGTGAATTTCTCTTCTTATTTTCAAAGATATGTTTTAAAAAGCTTTTATCAGCTTTTGATTTTGTATCTTTTTCATTAGTACTTTTTTTGTCACATTTTTCTGTCTTGTTGCCTTTCGATAACTGTTTATCCGAAGTTATTTTGTCATTAGCTCCAATTTTAGAATTCATTCGTGCAGGTTGATTAATTGTTTGATCTTTATTTTCTTGGACTGTGCTCTTTACAGGTGGCTTAGGAGCTGGTCGTTTTCTCTTGTAACTACGGGGTAATGATGCTGAAGTGACCAATGTAGGTGGTAATGGAGCCCGACGTTTGCCGGGGACGTAGGCAGCTCGTCGTTGAAAGCACTCACTAGCGGCTCTGCGTTCTCTGTTTTGCGTATTCACAGTATTTCCTAGTACCCTTCTTGTGGGAGACGGTAGACTAAATCCGTCGTATCCAAATTCTCTGAAAAGGCCGTACTTTCGATGTAGGGTTATATCGCGATCTTTCTGTCGGCGTAAATTTCTGTCTTGTAATCTTTTCTTATATGTTTCTGTTGGAGGACTCAGTGGCGTGTTCAACACAATATGTGTATTGGTAAAATCACAATGCCCGGGTGATAAAAAGTCAAAACTGGCGGCTGTGCGTGCAGAGCCTACGCTGGATAGACTTTCGCTTGAAGAGGACCGTTCGTTTTTCCTAAGCCACGAGAACAGCGTCCATATACCTCCCGACAACGGGCGTGGGCGATGAGCCTCTTCCTTTTCGTCGCCGTTCATTACCCCTGAAATATATAACAATGTAATGTCAGGCCGCAAATTAAATTAATTCATTAATTGATTCAATTGTTGCAAAAAATTACCAATCACTAATTCTTCAATCAAACTTAAGTAATAATTTTAAAATTAGATTATTTTAACAGTTATTAATATTTAATCAAAGATATGTATTGCTTTGTTATTCTTTATTAGACTTGTAAAAGACAAAAGGCTGACACATGATTAAAGCCCAATTTATTGGTATTCTAAAAACAGTACATTCCCGAACACTAAATACTGAAAAAACTTTATATCGTTGAAATAATAGACTACACTACAATTTATTGTACGTATTATCTAGATGTTGACAATACGAAAACATGTTTGTGAAACAAAACTAAAGATAAACTGTTATTACTCACGTACTGATGATGTCTCGGTAGTAGAAAGAGCAAAATGGAGATTTAGAGCATATTAGCCCCAATACCGTACACTTCTGGGTATTTTTAAACACGGGGCAATGTCATCTCCATGGATGACTTTGTCCATTAATGTTCGCACTATGATGCACAAAATGGGTCAATAAGTTAATTAAAGCGGAGACAAGTGTTGTCAGTGCGGTGTGGTGCGGTGTGGTGCGATGGCGACGAGCAGCACAAAGCGAGGTCGCGCGCGCCGCCGCCTCCCAGCGCGCGCGCGCCGCGCCCTCCTCGCCCGCCCAACTATATTTAGCGGAACTTCGCGATTCCGTTTTTGCTATTTCTATTTCATTCTCAAGCCCTCGACCTCACTTAAAATCGAACAACTCTCGTATTTGAGCAAACTGTTTGGATAGGAAAAAGACGAAAGTTATAAATTTGAACAGCAATTGCTTAATGATTAGACTTAAAACGTAAATATCCAATATTTAAAAACACACCTAAACAAAGTTCAGCCTAAAATATGACAGAACTCTAATATTTTATCTACTATGCTATTTCGATGTTTGTAATAGAAAGTCAGGGGACCTCCTGTATATCAAAATCATTAAAAAAAACTATATTTGTAAGGAAAATAGCATAAAGTTATTTTTGAACATTAAAATACCCAAAAATTAATATGGAATAAAACACACATGTGCAGATGAAAACACACATTTTCCTTTAAATATGTACTTATTAGAGATAAAGTGCTTAAAAGTACCAAAACTATATGAACAAAACGAGAAAACTAAACCAAAAACAATCTTCCACACAAAAATCAAACTAACGATTCACATGCCGGAATCATTAGGTACGTACCTACTATAAATAAAACAATAAATCATTTTTTATTTCTCGAAAATCGGTATTTTATTTTATCCTATAATATCGGTATATTATTCTATTCTTTACAGCCGACAGGCAATTACATTATGCAGATAACATAACAAGTACGAAGTAAAATTTAACATTTTACTAAACAAACTTCATATTTCATTCCTGATCTGAATTGACTGAACGGTTTTTAAATAAAAAGTAATAAAAGCTGAAAAGTGTTATCTACAATACCTTGTGCTAAAATTCACTATACATACTACACGGTAGTCGATTTTGTATTTCATAATAACACTATTGAGTCTTTCATGAGTCATTTGTATGAACCATTACTAGTTTTGTTCCCCTTTTGTTTTTTTCGCTTTAGCCGAATGTAGTTCGGTGCAGCATTGGATGACGAGCAACGCGGCGGACACACGCGCGGTCAATTCCGCCTGGTTGAGCTCGTGGGCCCACGGCACCCGGCCCCAGCGCACCAACTGACACAGAGGAGAACAATCACATTTATTCACACCAATTGAAATGATTACTCAAGTGGATAGCTCAGTGCACTCCGCATCCTTGACGAAGCTCGGACAATACGTACGAACGGTACGACGTTGTCTATATGCTACAAATTGAATAACACTATACTGAAAATAGAAGATGTATGTATGAATGTATTTCTATACTTTATAATGATCTTTTATTAATAAAATTATTCCCTTAGCTACTTTTGAAGCTAAAAATTAAATTCGCTCATCGCAACGCGTTAGAAGCATAACATTTTTCACAAGTGGCTTCAAATCTAAATCCACAGAACAAATAAAATTTTCTTTGTTTATTTGGCCTATTTCCGGAACAGAAATGTTTTAAGGCAGTGAATAAACACTACTTACGTATTTATGAAGTACTATAAATAGATACCCGAACCTAGTTACCGCGGCATCGACTGAATGAAATGAAATAACTATACAGTCATACGAACTATGCCGGGCCCCTAATTATAACATTTAAAATTTATTAAATTAATAAAATCTATATAAAAATAAAAATTTATTTCTCGATGATATGTTTAAAGAAATTCTGATAATTCAGATTAAAGATTATAACAAGTTTTTTAAAATAAAGTATCATTTGAACTACAAAATAATGACAGCCATATTTTATTCAACATTTTTATGGAACTAAACATAATGCCATATATCAGACAGTGTCCACCACACACCATGCACTATGTTCATAAACTTTTTGCCCTTATAATCTATTATGACCCACTAATTGTTAGCCAATATACATATAATTTAATCAAACTCTAACAAATGGCCACAAATACATAAATATGATTTTGCTCTTATTACTAAAAAGCTTAACAGTATGGATGCATTAGTAATTGTTAAAACATTCCTGAAATGTAACGAGATTCACTATATTTAAGTATTTACAAATTTAATACCTGATATTCCTCCTCTAGTCTAGCTAGCAGCACAGCTTCCTTGGGTTCTAAAACTCTGTCAACACTTGCTAACATTAGCACTGGCGACTTGAGGGCTTCCACTCCAAAATTCATGGCTGGATTAATAAAACAACATCATTAGTTGTTGTTTTAAACAATCTAGTAACTCAATCACTAGTGTGACACAGACTATTTGTCTATAGACATTAACAATTACTCGCTTAAAGCTGAAAAGTTGAATAAAATAAAGGAGAAATACAAAAAAAATATGCCAATCCGAAATATACAAACCATTTAGAGCTGGAAAATCATAAGATAAAAAATGGCAGGCCAACGCCGCTCTAGTTTCTGCGCTCACTGGTGGAGGCTCCAGATTTTTGGAGATCTTTTGAGTAACACCAAATCTTGATTGAAACCAGTCCAGTATGGGAAGCCACTTTTCTTCCTGTAGTGCCAGTAGTTCTTCGGTTTCCTAGTTAACATAAAACACATGAGACCAATCAACATTTCTCTACCTTAAGTTACACATATCACATCAGTGGTCCAAGTTTATATTGTGTGATGCTAGACTACACAACAGTTTTGTTAGATGAAAGACTGATGGAATATTAGTATAGTGTTGCCTTCTTAGAAATTCGAGTTAAGAGCGACCTTATGTTGAATATGTGTTATGTTAAATATAAAGGGTACAATTTTTACACTTACATCTGAATGGAACAGTAATGTGTCTGTTGCAAAATAGTCCAGTAAATAACTTGTGATATCATGACAGCTGAGTTTCCCAGGATTGTCTAAGGCTGTGTTGCACAGCGCTGTCTAGAATATAATAATAATCTCTTATAGCTCATATATATAAAAATCTCGTGTCACAATGTTCATTTGCGCCTTTGTGCTAATCACCAAAACCACTGAACCGATTTCAATGAAGTTTTGTAGACATCTATTGTTTGGTCCAACTTTAAAGATAGGATAGTTTTTATAAAATAGATAAATAATAAATGTCAATTGTCAACAAATTTTTACATAAAATCAATTTCTGAAAGCATATTTGTCATATATGATTTGACATAATCTAACCACGGCAACGTGTGGTCAGGTTCACTAGTATTAACCATAAATTTACAATCTATTAGCTTTTATCTCCAACTGTGCTTGTGCACAAATAAAATTTTCGAAAACCCATAAATGCATTAATTTTCTATATAGACCAAAAGCATGTAAAATTTCAGGTTTGTAAATTCCAACCTGACGAACATACAATATTGCCAGCCTTATTTTACCCTCTTAAGAGCTGAAATTTTCAAAATTACTTTTTTTAGTGCTCACTTATACTGTATAAAGAAGTGTGTGATCTCTGGATCAGTCAATCAATTACCTTCCTGTTTTAGATAACGTAATAAATTACACAAATGATAAGAAGAGTTTTATTCACCAAATGCATAGTAGGCTGTGCTATTGTCTCAGTTTGTGCGTCCCATTCGGCAGCGATAGCCCGGGCAAGAGGTTCTGCGCTTACAGTCAACACTTGACCATTCGGAGTCTTAAGTCTTCTGTGGTCTAAAGTCACCTCCCATTTTTTATCATTCTGTACTATGTCTGTTCTACGGTAAAATCTTTTATGAGTCGCTGGAAAAGTGTTATATGTATAGAGCATTTGTCACAGTAATACAATTCCCGCGGAAATTTAATTTAAGAAATTAATTGAATACTTACCATACTTCTGGTACCTGTAACAAGTAGACACTCGGTTTCTTACCAATTTGCTTACAAATTCTGATAGACTTGATGCCATTATATTTCTTCAAAGCTTTGGACAAATCTTATATGCCTAACTGTACGTCTTTATATGTAAAGAATATTTACATTACAGTTCATTAAATGATGTTAATATAGTAGTAGCACTGCTACTTTCATGTTGACGTTGACGTTGACATAACGGATGACAGGTATCTCCTGTTTCTTTTTTCTTTTTCGCGATGGCTTCTCGGTCTTGTGACCATTTTGCCAATGACAAGTTATCTCACTGTTTAATATGATGGATTGTGACATTATTTTTTTTCTAAATATTACAAAACGTAAAAAATATAAGAAATTTTTCAATTCAAAAATCTAAAACAACATGACGTATTTTTATTATTAATATTGCTTAAATCATATTATTCCGATAGAATAACACTGAATATTTCTAATAGAAAAATACCAATATTGTCTATGGATTGTTTTCTATTTTGAATCGTGACGCAACAATCTTCTTAGAATTTAGTCTATGATCTGGAGTTTTGGTGGAGAGTGCGTTGTTTATTTAATAATAGTGAAAAATATATTCACATTGACATATTTTTGTATTTTGTTGATTATCGAAGGTCTAACAATGTCTTCTATGGATTCTGATTCTTAACTGTTTCATTAGTGCCTTACAAATTTTTAGTAGGACAAGTGGACAAACAAGTGGGGTGGACGCGCCATTGTGTATTGTGTGTATACATAGGCCTTTGCAAGCTAAAAATAATCCGCTGCCGAGGTAAGCGGTTTGAAGAGAAACAAACTTTTTCCTCTATTTGTGATGTTCCCGCATTTCATTAGCGCGGAAGAAGAACAGAAGACGAATTTGATTCCGAGTGTGAAGTTACTTCATTCTAAAAGGAAAGGGATATTTATACACCCCTCTGCTATGTACAGAAGTAGTGCACCGTGCTCCAATATATGCTTGAGAATAACATCAGGGTCTTTGTGTGGGTAAGGAGAACACAAGATTAAATCTGAGAAGATGAAACTCCTTGAGAGCGCACGTCTGGAGGCGCTAAATCGCGCACTGTCAATCCTGAACGGCGACAGCGCTGTGCAGGGCCGAGTGGAGAGCTACAGCTGCAAGTTGGCAGGCAACGAGAAAGCATTTTACAAGCGTTTCACTGCCGATGGGGAGACAACTCATGATCTTCATGCCCTCTCGCCTCCAGAAGGTGTGGGATATAGGTAATTGTTTGACTAAAGTAAATTATATATTTTAGACCACATAATTTAAAAACACATTATGTTTGATCTACATGTCAATGGCATAACTTAACTTTTTTAATTAATGCTGTGTTTGTGATTTCATATTATATAAGTGTATAACCCTAGTGTAATTGTTTGTAATGTTTTATAAGCAATAACTTATAATTATAGAAAGTAAAAAAATTTATGTGATTTTTATTTTTCAGCCGAAGCCTTTCAGGCGACGAGGAAGGTGTGCTGTGTGATACTATCTCCAGAAAGACTCTGTTCTATCTTATCGCAACACTAAACGCTGCCTTCCCAGACTATGATTTTTCTATGGCAAAGGTGAATTACTTGAACTTAACTTTCTCCTGAAGCTCAAAATCCACATAACAACATGCAAACATTTACATAACAAAGGAATTGCTATCGTCAATGATAAAAAATGTAACAAACAATTTTATCATTTTGTTATACTTATCACTGGCGGCATAGTTACATAAATAAATATCTTTTGCATATATACATGATTTATTCATAACTATTATTTTTGTTTCAAATATGACATTGCAATGGCCTTAGTTACACAACCCAATCGAGGAAAATTTTGCAACAATATTTTTTCATTGAAATATTTCCAATTGAACAGTGATCTAATTTTATATCTACAGTTCATTGTTTTATATGGTAGTTGAACAGCCAAACAATACATGATAATATATAGAATACATAGAATAGATAGAATACATACATTTTATGATCACTTTAATTTATCAGATATTTCTGAAGATCAAGAATAAAATATAAAATTATAACTAGTTTTTAGCAGACCAGATCTGGTGGGGTACCTTTTGTTGAAAACATTATAAACTGTAATTTGAAGACAATATGAACAATATGAATAACACCAGAAAAAATCATCTAAATGCTTTTTTGCTTGTGTTATAGAGCAGTGAGTTTAGCGCAGAGCCGTCATTGACATGGGTACAGAGTGCGGTTGATGCGGCTCTGTCGGCCGTCGGTGGAGCACGGTGGAGACAGTTACGTCCAGCACTATGGGCTGCGATTGATGAAGAAGTGGCTTTACCGGATTGCCGTATATACAGTTACAACCCAGATCTTCCTAGTGATCCATTTGGAGAACCAGGTTGTTTGTGGACTTTTAACTACTTCTTCTATAATAAAAAGCTGAAACGATTTGTTTTCTTCTCCTGTAGAGCAATGAGGTATGTAAAAAAGTTTTTTTTTAAGTTACATTATTTTATTTTACTTTCTGCTCCATGAGATTTTCTGCAATTATATTTATTGTACAAGCAAAATGCCATCCAACAAAACAATGTCAAATGATCACTGCAGTCTTGCCACATTGATACCATTTATATGAAAGAAATAAAAAAATATATATTTATGTGTACCTAGTGACTATTTTCTGTGTTTATTCTGTTAACAATTAACAGCTATTTACTTTGTTCTAGCCCAGTATGTGCTGATTCGGGGGTAGATTTCGCAATGGATGAGGATGAAGAGTATAATTAATTTTTTTTCTTATTATCTCGCAGTTTATAAGTGTACAAAGTAAAATAAATGAAAAAACCAAAAAAAAATATGAGCACTGATAACAATTGTTATCTATAAATTTAGTTTGTAGCGATCATTCCTAGAGTTCTAAACAACACTAATCACAGATATGTTTTATTTCTAAAAGCAATATTACATTTGGTATTTGGACTCCTACACTTTAAATTTAAACTTGTTTTTGCAAGCATCATGGTGCTGTGTACTAATCGAAAGTATAATTATTAACAGGGTAGTTCTAAATTAGTAATATAGATATATAAATATTATTTTCTATTAAAATGAAACAAAGGGAGTTTAATGGTAATTATATGTTGCAATTTACTGTAGACTAGTTAAAGATTTCATGCATTCGCCATTTGCTTAATCTCAATTTTGAATATTCCATATATCTATCTACACTGATTCTCATAATTTGCACAAATTTTTTTACTAATTATTGCATTATATAGATAGTTTTACAGGTTTTATGATCATAGTTGATAATTTTCTTGCTTATATGCAATGCAATGACATGGAGCAATAATATTTACTTACATTATTCACATTAGTTTTGTACTGTTACAATTTCATATAATCCAAAATGACCATATTTGTATGTATACATAATACACAGGTGAAGTCATTGATAATAAGTAAGTTAATTGTGTATGTAATAACAAATACATTTGCTAACATTTGATATTCACTTGATTAAGATATTGCAATCTTTTTATGTTAAGGATTTATCATTTTTAGGAATTTAATTTAGTTTGTACCTATTAATTTTTATTTGTTCTTTGTCCTAAAAGATAATTTCTTTTAAATATCTTGTAATTTTATTGTCCTTTAATTATCATTATATTTACTGTCTTAAAGTAAATATTTTTGACGACGACCAAATGGCATTTGTGTCGGAGGTAGTATAATTTTACCTCATAGTTTATATTGTATCACTTAACTCCGCCTATTTTGATCGGGCGCAACGTTTATGTAGGTAGTTAGTAAAACTTACATGATTAAATTTAATTTTTATCACAATTTTTTTATTTAATATTCCTATCCCATTACACTTAGTTGTAAGCTGTAACTGGATAAAAGTCGACCGACGTCGTCCAATCCAATATAGACCGCTTGAAAACAAGTGAGGGTCCAAATCGGTCGGTGGACGATTCACAACCTATCTAACATCGATCGGGACCTTCTTGTAAACAAGGATGCCACTGCGACAATACATCACTGAACAGTAATCCGGGGCCGTGTCTAAACTGAATCGATCTAAATAGTTGATATTATCAATGTACCGTAAATAGTAGATAGTTTGCTTCGGTCAGTATTTAACGAATTCAACACGGAATGGGCAAAAGATTGGCCATTAATAATCAGATATTTCTTCAGTGAAATGTGCGAGATTCTTATAATAACAAAGAATACAGCTGGGAAAACTCTATAGTTATTTTTATTAGTACAAACAGACAACAAATTGTTGAGCCAAATAGTGGAGCACTAAAGCTATCACCGAAGTAACAAAATATAAGCAAATGAAACAGTTCAATACACATATAGTACACAGGTGGGTACTCAATAAAGGTAGGTATGTAAGAGATTTTTTCATTTGGATTGGCGTTGTGTGATTAGAATATCCTAGAACAAACTCTTGCTTATAGCAAACTTACCCAGTAACTTTACATGATGGTCAAAATTACTAATTCTTATTATATATTTCTAGAACAAAAAGCGTTCTGCAAACGGGTAAATCACTATTTGAATCTTAGATAATACTGTCCTAATATGCTCTCCAATGTCTATTAAAAGAAAACTTTATCCTCTGCATTTTATAATAAGTAAAAAGGAATAGGTTAAGAAAATAGACAATTTTTTAATAATCGTATATTAAAACAACTAATAAAACGCTCATATTTTTTTAAAAAATATAATAATGAACAATCAAAATATAATATTATCTTTATCGATCTATACAACAGTAAAAAAGGATTCTTAAAAAGAACTTACAATATGTAAATAAACGAAAGTCATCTCGAAAGTTATGTACAGCACGGCGTTCACTATGTACAAGTCCTACACTCGACGGGTATACCCCAATTCTACACGATATCAAAACTACATTAATCAATTGTGTTAGTCCGACGGTCGGGGCGGCGGCTCAGCGCTTGTCCGCGGGCGGCGCGAGCGGCGTCGCGGGCGCAGGGAGGGGCG
>DWGJ01005157.1:0-10708 GCA_018246895.1 Aspitha aspitha aspitha
TCTAAAATATTTCAAAATCGGCTCAGAATACACAGATAGATAGATTGATAATGAATTTAGAATAACAATAATATTAGCCACAATAACTCATTATGTTATGTTTTCCGTAACAATATGAGATTCAACGTACTAGGATTCAGTCGGATTGTATGAAAGTTAAAGCAAAATACTCAATATGTTTAATGTTATTTGACAGTCTACATATTGGTACCTAACGTTTGAATTCTATTCTCTTGATAAAGTACAATGAAATTTAAATTGCGATGAAAAATTATAAAAAATCTCGTAAACACATTTCACCGTGTTCCGGACCATTTGTACAAGTTCCTGCGGTAAAATATAGTTCGTACGTCACTTAAATACTATTTTCGAATAATATTTTACACTACATAAATCTATACACACTGTAATATCATCAATACATATATTTGACATAACATAGCTATCAAAGTGTTATTGCAATTCATTTATCCTAACAGATTAAAGCAAGATCTTTCTATGTTGATTAAATTATACAATTACATACATAAATATACATGAATTTAACACGACTACCAATTAATTACATATATAGAGAATCATTAATTATACAGTCGATAATTCTAAGAATCCATAATTTTAAATATTTCATTCCCTGTAACATATGTATTTAGTTTTCACGAAATAAACTGTTCACTGAATTCGGTTTTAATTACACATTGTTTTAGGTTCTACAAGAATTTCGCTTATAGTAACTCCCATGTTATTATTACCAATGCTTTAATATTCATTGCACGTTTGTAATGCAATATAGAGATGGCGCCACTAGCATTCTGAATCACGGTATTGAAGTTTTTCACGCAGCGCATACACAAATATATGCATAAGTACTTAAATGCACCAAACACGGTCGATTATCTGTTTTGAAACCCTTTCGCAATTATTATTGTACTGTAATTCTATGCAAAATCTAATTTTGCATAACAAATATACAATCAAATACACATATTTTGAGTGACTTAATGTATAATAGAATTACAAATACTCACAAACGATGATAACCATTATTATTATTAGTTACCTGTATTGTTTTGCACTTTGATTTATTTCTACCCATAGAATTCTACCAATCCAACATACTTTTGGATACCCGTAAAAAAATGCCGATAAAAAAACAATAATGAGAATTATCTTTTTTAGGCTTTTTGTGACACTTGCTTTAAGTCTTTCTCTCTATAGCTAAAATAGCAACCAATAACTTTCATGAACTTTAACAGCAGTAAAGACAGGTTCATATAAAATCTGGAGCTGGCTATAAACTGGGCTGCTGAAAAGCAATAAAAGGCAAATGGTCTTGTAAACACTCAATCGAGTTGGTGGAGTAACGAGCGCCTACCTTTTCAAAAACCTGGTTCTTGCCCTATAGAAATTTGCTTACAATCAGTTTGGCAGTGGCTCAACCAACATGATAGCTAGCATGTAAATTTGTCGTGATATAAGCTTATATGTTGCCAGCCGTAAGAAAGCAATCTTGTTAAAACAAAAATGAGCAATAAAATTACAAAAATGAACAGTTTACCTACATTTTCAATTTTTAAGTTCAGCTCCAATTATGTACTATTTTTTTTTAATCAATCAGAACACTTACTGCTTTTCTAAATAACTTAGCAATATGATTATTTATTATTTATGAAATCATGTAAATTGTTAGTGGGGCATACAATTAATATTTATGTATAATTACCGTTTATCTAGTTGTAGAATCCCTTTAAAACGGAATGTTATGTCAGTATTTAACTTTATATTACCTAGTCTATATGTATATTTGTATTTATTAACTATATAACTATTACAAATCCCCTGATTAAATGCATCGCAACATTATCTCAAGGCAAAGCTAGGAATACTTTAGACAATTTTAATTATACCTTAACAAATTTCTAGTTTTGTTTACACCAACAAACTATTTTTTATTTATTGTATAATAGGCTAGAAAAGGTTTTTCAGCCTCGGTTATGGAACCTTAGTTATTACATACGAGTAATATCTTATGTTTATGGCAACATCAAGAAGATGAGGCAAAAATATGATAGAGCAGGAGAGTGGTATATTTATAACATTTACAGTTGCAATGTTATCTAGAATTCTAGTATTTATCTTTTTGGCAAATAGTTATTAGCCCAAATCTGTTCGGCAACAACTAACCCAACCCAATTCATCTCACTATAGCTATTTCAATGAATAAAACATTGACTAGATTTTGCTAATTGTAAATATATCAATTGTAAACAAATTTCAAACAAACATTTGAAACGAACTTCGTAACATAAAATATATGTTTGATCGGTGTAAACATATTTCTACAAGGACAATACATTTGGCTAAAAACTTACAAAGAATTAAAATTTTGAAATAGCCACATACCTTTTTTAATCATAATTTGTGATTAACAACGTCATCGTAATTTTCAGTATACGTCACTTTCACGTCAACTGATTTTGGAGTTTCACGAGCGGACAAACGTGACGCGGTCATAAGGTATCATTAACAATTCTCAGTTCTCTCGACGATCGCCAGTTCGTCGTCATCGCCCGATGTGTTCGTCTTTGCGTCGTAATGCACCAAATTCGCCTCGGACGAGCCGTTGCTGGAGTCGCGCGAGCGCGGGCTGACGCTGGTCTTCCTCGCGTACATCACGTTGGAGTCCAGCCTGGTGTGATCGTTGGCGAACGGCGCGCCGTAAGCGCTGCCGTCGGACAATCTGTTAAGCTTGTGGATCTGCTCCCGCAGCTCGCAGACCTGACCGTACAGTTTCTTGTTCTCTCTTAGGATTGCTATGTTTTCCGTCTCCAGGAGCTCGCGTTTGCTCCACTGTATCGTGTTCTCCGATTTGAGCCTCTCAATCTCCATTTTCAGCTCCGCGGTCCTCTCCTCGAGCACCTGCTTGGCCGCGACCTCGTCCTGCAGCTCATTCTGCAGCCTCTCCACCTCGCTATGACTAGAATCCGTCGAGCCCAGCGTCCGATCGCTGTGCGTCAACTCCATCTTCGCACTGTGCAGTTCGGATGTTAACGATTCAATTTTCGCGAGCAGAAACGCCTTTTGATCCTTTTCGCTCTGCAAACTCCTGCATGTCTCGTCTAGACGCAACCTCAAGTCACTTAACTTATTCGCAAGTACATTATCGACGTTTGTTAACTTATGAGAATCTAACGAAGCTCTTTGTCTAACCGAAGGCTCGTTTGGTGAGACGTATCCTACGTTTTTGCGTCTCAATTCGACGCCGTCGTCTGCCGTGAGATCGGCGGTAACTATCCTGCTTTCGCCGATAGTGAGAAGCTTTTCGTTGTCCCTTTTGACGTCAGCTATCTTCTGTTCAAGGTCCCCCTTTTCCGATCGAATACTGGAGAGCTCTTTAGTGAGGATGTCCACTTTGTTCTTCAACTGCTTGGCCTCGTCGCGAGCCTTGTTGCGTTCGTTGCGGACTTTGCTCCACTTCTCGCGCCAGTTAGCCGTGCAGTCGGACCACCAGCGCATGGTCTTCTCCATCTGAGTGGCTCGCGCGCGCGCCTCGTCCAGCTCCCGCTGGTACAGCGCCTCCTTGGCCTCCCAATCGGTGTTCGTGTACCTCATGGAAGTCGCGTCGTGATCGCGACTTCGCCGATGGCTCCCGCCGTGGGAACTTTGTGCCATTTTTCATTTGCGAAATTCTGAAAAGAACAATGATTTGTGAAAAATTTTGTATCATTGACTATTAGGGACTCAATATTCTAGACTCTTTGTCCCTACAACCTTAAACAATTTTGCCATCGCAATATATTACAAGTGCCAAAATTGTTATGAAGCTAAGGTATTCCATATCACTTCTTCAAAAAATTCTAAACACTTTCCAATTCTTTCCAATTTCATTCCTATATTAAATGTTTCATCAATTACATTGTAGTGTCATTAATTAATTGAACTTCTAATTAATTTGTTCAAAGTATTTACATTTAATGTTAATTTTATATTAAGAATGAGAAACACAATCAGCTCAATAAAACATGTTAGCTATCCTTTGTAAATCATGTTTTAAATTTGTATGTCGTAATAGGCAAAATATGGAGTGATCTAACAGTTCTATTACATCGTTAAATGTACCCATATTTGTGCAAATAAGTGTCATTGTCTTTGTCTTTGTACCTTTACAATAATCATCAAATCTGAAATCCACCAGAATGAGCTGCCCACCAAAGACCCCAGACCCCTGTAGACAAGTGTGTCCTCCACCGCCACTGCCCCCACCCTGCCGCAACAAACCCATCATGAGAGGCCTCCATTGGGCCCAGACCAAGAGGAACCTGGCTGTCGCACTAACCCTCAGTTGCATTGGCGGCAGCTGTGTGTACTTCTTTATTGGGGTGCCTCGCAAGCATAAGTACAGAGAATACTATGCGTAAGCCACATAACTATCATAGAATTCTTGTTTGCTTTTATTAAGGTTGTTTTATGTACTTTGTTTTGAATACAACCATTCTCATACGCCTCATACTATGTACTTAGTCCGTTTAATGGTGATTCAGTTGACATAATAATGTGCCATAAAATCCTACTTTTATAACTGTGTTATGTTGGCAATCAGGCTAACAAAATCAAAATAGGTATTTCATAATGACCCATAGCAGACCCATAGTAAAGATGTAGTCTCATTAAAAAGCAAAGAAAGACATCGTATTCTAATATTATAGTATACAATATCAAATGTAATATATTAATTTAGCTTAATATAAACTTATTTCAATAGCGTGGAATGAACTTTTAGTAGGTAAAGTAGCGAACATTTAAACTCTTTACCATCGGGTTAAATTTACATAAATTCTAAATTTAAACGCTTTGTTTATATGACAAATAGTCATTTATCTAGCGGCACATCTGTGTGCTACTGACATAAATATGTGATATTGTTTAGAGTACGTACCTGAATGGCAAAAAGACCTAAAAATCGTATTTCAAGATCTTTTAGTCACGTACATGTAGTTTACCATAGGCTTTGTTGAATTGAACTTTCGCTTTAATTTTTTAATGACAGCAGAAATAAATGCAATGCAAGGCAAGCCGCGTTCAGTATCGATATCTTAACGAAAAATCGATTATTTATGTCGATTATGTGTGAACATCGGTGACTACTTAATCGATTCTCCAAGAAACGTAATCATCTGTAGCTGCTTGATCACTGAATATAGTACAGCCATTTCCTTATGAAACAGTAATTTATGTAATAAAATAAATTAATAATCATATAATTCTAGGTTTATGTCAGTTTCCGTTTTGTTAATTTGGCGATACTTACGATAATAATTATTACAATTATTGACTAACACTAACACTTCACTTATACAGTACGTATAAAGAATTGTTGCCATGTCGGGCGCACCGTGTCATAGTGTGACACTGTCATATAACGTCATTCTGACGTCTCTCTATCATGGTTGGTACCATTTCAGTCGCACCTATAATGATAGGGCTCATAAATATATATTACATCCATCCTAACACTTCAGTATAATATTAATATTAATAATAAATACATAAGACTAAATAATCTTATATATTTATTGTAAATAAATCTATTAATTTAAAATTATTTGTAAGAGATAGAAGACGTAGGTAAATAATATTTAGAGATGAAAAATCATAGAGATATTAATGGATAAAAATTCAGTTATGCATATATTAACAAAAAAATAAGTAACTCACATGTTTTAAAAACTTAAGTAGTCAAACAGGAAAGAGACAGCAAAATGTCAGTCAATCGATGATACCATTGCCTCATGAACTCAAAAATATACATTGTTTTTTTAAATTACAGACGGGGAGAATTTGAAGATTGGGCTGATGAAATGGCTAGAAAAGGACTATTTCAAGCCGTGCCTACTAACAGTCAAAAAGATAATCAGCCACCGGTCAATAAATAAAAGAACAATAATTTAAATCTTATGTGGTTTCATTACAATGTTATACTCATACAATCTATAAATCCAAAAAAGAGAATCTTAAAATTTTTCAAATAGGCTCTTTATATTGCATAAGTGTGCAGTAAGAAAGGATTTTTTAGAGCGAAGCCGTGAATAATAGCTTGTTAAATAATATAACGTCTAATTATTGTTATGCGATAAATTTTCTCTGACCATTCCAGAGTACTAAAATAGAATAGGCGTTTTGTAGGCAAACATGTTTCATCTTAGCCTACACCTCACTTACCATCAGGTGAGCTCGCAGTCAAACGAATGTTTATTACAAAATTTAAAAAATCAAACTTAGGTTTCCCTTTTAAATAAGTCGAAAATATGAAGTACACTGTTACATTAACATGAATACGTTTATTATAGAACAATAATAACGACTAATATAAATATAATTTTTATGGGGACATTTACGTTCCAATAACTTGCTGTTGTATATCTGTTATAGCCTTACTTATGGTAGCCAGTTTTATAAGTCTTCATCTTTCTTACTTACTTCTACTGGAATAGAACTTCAAACAATTTTTATACAGCTGAAGAGGTTGTTCCATTTTAGTTTTAACATTACTTTGTGAATATATTATGCTGTTATATTTATATTAAAAAGCTAAAGACTGATAAACTTTGTATTCTATAATGGAATTTTGCACAATAAAGGGCAGCTTTTTCGGAGGCCTTTTTACATTTTTATAATTTGACTAAATGTAATGTAAAGCTAAATTTACATCACATACATACATTTATAACAGGAAGTGATTCGTGTCCTCACGTTTCATGGCGGCAGCCAATACGAATCGCGTATGTTAATACAAAAACATGGAGATTACATTGTAAACCAATCAAAGAAAGCCTTCAGTGGAGCATGAAAGTTAGATTTAGTAACTTTGTATTGCAGCCTTTGTAAATCATGAGTAATGAAATAAAGATTTTTTCCTAGACCTAAAATATTTTTGTATATATTGATATCATTATCTATTTGGTTTTGTATTAATAAAAAAAAATATATGAATTTAATCAATTTATTTCCTTAGAATACTTTAGTCAATTTGGACTACGTTCAAAACATATGTCACGTATGTTTGTCTACTTCGAGTCAATGCGCATGTCAAGTTGAAAATTGCAAATGGCGTCCGTTGTTATTGTTCGTACCGAATAACTATTTGTAAAATATATACCAATCTTTTTAGCGATTTTTCTACTGGACTGATATATTGAAGCGATGCTCTAACGTCTTATAAACTGACGCGACACGTTTTATGTACGTTTTTATGTGTTTTGAGTGCTTTTTTTTAAATTCTATGTGTGTCATGCAAATGGGGTAAGCTGGAATTATCGGATGTCGCTTAGGTTGTTTTGGATAGTTTCAATAAGAAAATGGAGTGAAGTTTTGTGACCTAAAGTGTAAAAATGGATCATGTGTAAAGTTTATTTAGCAACCAGCTAAGAATATAGTGTTGCGAGAGCCAGGAACGACAGTAATTTACGAATGTTCCATGCCGTGACTGCACTCCCCGTACATTTCAAAATGGCTGCTGCTCTTCACGATATATGAGCTTTGCGTCACTGGAACATAAATCAGTGGATTTGATTCGTGTGGAAAATCGCATATTTCTAGTCTAGTGATCGGATGTGAATAATCGAAAATAAGTGTCAGACAGTGCCCCAGGCGGACCTGGGGCGGAACAATAGTGGCGTATCATATGTTTTGGGAGTAGTGAGCGAGTGACCATAGGACTGATATTGCCTTGCGTCCGAGCCGGACTGTAATGTTGCGTTTGATTTTCCAGGATGATTTGGAACACGAGACAGTAGAACTTGTGTCCTATTGAGCGGAATGTGACATTGTATGATAGGTAAGCAGTTTTTTTTAAGTTTATTTACTTTTCGGTGTGTGTTTAATCGCGCTGTGTAATGCACACATCGGTAGTGGACAGCAGGTCGGCCGGCGGCCGCGGACGTTACCCGCGCGCCCGTCGGCCACTCAAAACCGTCTAGGTGCCCGTTCACACTGAAAACACTAAACTTTGGAGCGAAACAGATTGTGTAACATGCGACAATGTAAATGTTTTGACCGACCTTGCCGTCGTCATAGCAAACGTTCAAATGTTTCGTACGCAGGGAATCCCTACTCGGTTAATACGAGCGAAATTGTGATGGCGATTAACGCAACAATCGCCGTTTTTCCGTCTTATTGGTGTACGTGTTATTTGTCAATAGTGAAACCTGAATCTGTCATGTAAATAAAGTTAGGTTAGGGTTGTTGAATCTTGACTTGACTTGACTCACAGTGCACTTGAAAAGTCACTACATAGCTCTCAGTGCATACTACACTCATTTTGTGACAATATAAGCTATGATTATGACCAATGGAAATGATCAATTCACTTTTAACCTATAATTGAATTATAACTTACTGCTGATTGTAATACACCACAAGTAACAATTTTACAATATATGTAATTATTTATCATCTTACACGAAATATAGGGAATGTGAAGATTATTATGATTAGAATTATTAATTGATTACTAGCTACTTGTTGCATGCATTTATTAGGAATGTACGGTTGAAGCATAACCACTTCTAATCAATGATGAGCATTTTCTTTACAAACAAGCCTTATTAAAACATTTTACAATTTTATCAGTTCAGTTAATTAGACAATTAATGGAACAAAATTGATTTGGTTTGTTATGTTTATTATTTGATCTGATTGATGTAAATCCCATTGATATAATCTTTAATAAATTATCCATTCACTCACTCACCATGCCAACTTTATTTTATTTTATTTATTAGGTTTACCAACAGTTTGACATTTGACACAATAAATGAAAGACTAAACTTAGAACTACATACAATAAATGCATAACCACTTACAGGTAAACACAAGAAGCACTGTAAGTTGCGCAAACCAAAGAAGTTAAAGCTAGATTAATTAGTCCTAACAATTAACAAAAATTTTGTAACACTAAGAAGTAATAATACATGTATATTATGATCAAGAAGTAATTTATGAAGAGTTATTTTATACTTTTTTAAAGCTTTAGCTGTAGGTTCATATGCATGTAATACACTTTCTCTGTTCAACTGTGATTCATTTGAATTGAGGAAAACATACAAATTTTGTATCTTTGCATCAGCAGTGGAAGATATATCAATATGTGTTTGTTAAAATAATAATAATGTAACAATGAATAAGTAAAGAAAAGGATGCACATTGTAAATGTGATGCAAAATGTTTTAATATGGCCGGGTATGGTTTAATCTATCTACATACAAGTTTTTCCTTTAATTGTTATCTATCTAGGATGACTCAGACATTCAGGGTGGAAGTGCAACAAAAAACTGAACTTTGCAACTGAAATGTTGATCTATAATCTATATAGTACAGTGGCTAAAAGCAGTATGCTTTTATTTCTTAGATTTTAAATTTACATATTCTACTGCCTTTAATACCTGTAGGATTATTAAATCATTCATGTATTACGTATATTATAGAAAAAATGAATATTGTCATAAAGGAAATTAATAGTTTGTTATCATTGTTACTACTATTATTAAAAACACAGGATATCTCATTGAGAAAAGTTTCTGTGTGATACAATTCTAAAAAAAACCCACATTTTTCTTTAAACCATCAAATACCTACAGTAAGGCAACATTTTTCTTCATTCCAATATCATTAGGGTTGTCACTCTTATATAGATTTTAACTTGAATCGTCTTCTGGTCTTTCTACAATTTATTAATGTTCTATATAAAATATGTTTACACTTTCCGTACATATGCACATGTTAGATGAAGTCACTGTAGGATATAAAAAAGAAAAATTTAACATGACGACATAACATAACATAACCTGACGACACATTGCCGTGGTTACGTTATGTCAAATCATATATGACAAATATTGTGTGTTCAGAAATTGGTTTTATATAATTTATTGAGAATTGACATTTATTATTTATTTATTTTTTTAAACTATCCTATCTTTTAAGTTGGATCAAGTAATAGATATGTACAACATTTTATTGAAATAGGTTCAGTGGTTTCCGAGATTTTCGCAAACGAACATCATGTCATGGGATTTATATAAATATGGGATTTATATTTATGGTAAAAAATCTTACTTGGTAAAAAGCTCATTTAGTAGGTGGAATTTTTTTTTAGGCAATTTAAACTATTTGTAATTCTATGAGATCCTCACCTTATTGCTAATTGATTATTTGTTCTATAACTGCGTATAAAATTGTCAACATATACAGTCTAGGTAGTTTATCAGCTGTCTGGTGCTTTATACTGCTCTTCCTAATTTGGGATCGTTGTGAGTGTGAAGTTAGCCCAAATTAGTACTCTCACTACCATCACCCTTGTTATGCTAATGTATCAATGATTGGTGTTATTACTTGAATTGATATTGCATATTTTCTTCCACATTATATTCCCAGTAAGTAGGTGACAGTAACATCTGCTTGAGGTCCCACTGAAGGGATTGTCAACCCGCTATCTTCAGTGTTTAACTGTATGTAATTGCTGGTGTGAGGAAACTTGCATGTAATAAATAACTGCGGACAGTTCCACACTGGGCTGTCGGATCGTAAATTAGGTAATTTAATGCCTGTGTTATGGTAACTGGACAGCTGATAAACTACATATATATATACGATATAGTACTTATATAGATATTTTTATTACGCCCAGACACAGAACAAACAAATTTAATGT
>DWGJ01005158.1:0-10705 GCA_018246895.1 Aspitha aspitha aspitha
ATTTCTCAAGGGCCACCACTAACCCCAGCCGCCGGATCCGAGCCACCACCTGGGCCACGCCTGCCGTGGCCAAGACTCGGGCTTCCCGGTAGGTGCTCGCGCGGGCCGTGACCAGGGTGTCGTCGGCGTAACACGTCACCTCGACACCCCGGAGATTGGCTCCGCGGAGCACCCAATCATAACCGATGTTCCACAGGAGCGGCCCCAGCACCGACCCCTGTGGAACCCCGCACGTCACCTCCCGGC
The DNA here is from genome assembly GCA_018246895.1 of Aspitha aspitha aspitha. Taxonomy (NCBI): domain Eukaryota; kingdom Metazoa; phylum Arthropoda; class Insecta; order Lepidoptera; family Hesperiidae; genus Aspitha; species Aspitha aspitha. The sequence continues at coordinate 247 of DWGJ01005158.1, forward strand.
TCACCCACTCACCCGTTACCGGGTAGGTGACCGTGCGGGCCGACAGATATGGCGCGACGATCTTCCTCAGGTAACCAGGTGCTCTGTGGTACCTGAGCCCCTCCTTCATGGTCCACCACGGCAGCGTGTTAAAGGCGTTGGCGATATAGTTATTTTAAAACTGTCATAACTCCTTACATATTCATTGAAATAAAATGCTGTTGTTCAAAATTAAGTGGCTATAATAAATAACTTATTTATTTGAATAAGATACTCTCCACTCCTCGATGTTCGTTCGTCGTTCGCAATGTTGATGTAAGAAAGATGCTTTGTGTGAAAGAGAGCATTGGTGTAAAAATGAGAAAGTGAATGCTCCGATGGTTCGGGCATGTGGAAAGAATGGATGATGAAAAAATGACGAAACAGATATACAATGCGCGTGTTGACGGACGTAGGTGCCAGTAGGACGTAGGTGTAGGCGGTATGTATTTGATGATATTTATATTAGGAGTTATGTATGGTGAATCGTGCCATAGAGTAACTTTTCTTTTTTTTTTTCTTTTTCGCGATGGCTTCTCGATCTTGCGACCATTTTGCCAATGACAATAGAGTAACTTATACATACGGGTATGAATATGATGTATTGAATCGTGCTCGTGACAGCTGACAACTGACGGTAACTTAAAAATAAAACGCAGTGTTTACTACGTAAAAACAACGAGATATCGTTTAAGGAACATTTACGTGCAAAATTATTAACGAAAATTCAAGTAAAAAATACTCTTGATTGAGATAAGTAGCAGTATGTCTTTAGATACAGTACCAAAGGACGTGAGGGGACTACGAGCTTGTTTAGTGTGTTCTCTAATAAAGGTAATGTGTTTTGATAAATAATGGAATTATAAATAGTCCTTACACTGATGATTTGGAGGATACTGGCCTGAGGAGAGTAGTTTGCAAACTAACTGCCACAGAGAACATAACCTATTTCTTTTTAATAAATACAACCACATCTGGTTCACCCTGATTAAAAAATATGCTGGAGCTGTGAGCATTTACTGAAACGCTTGTTTATCTAGTCTCAATTTTAATCCTTGATATAACCAGGATACTTGGTAGACATTTGCATGTCAAAATATATAAAATAAATGTGGCTCTTTTAAGGTGGATAAATGAAGTTACACAATGCTAATGTGAATCAACAAAAATATTGCTTGATAAAGTATCCATTGCTGACATTATGTAAAAAATAAAATTATATTCTGCATAATCGTATCATTGATCAGCATTAAAACACTTTAGTCATCTTGTATCTGAAGGATACAAATACACCATTTTATGCATTAATGCCTAATTGCATTCACCGCCTTGGCTACTGGAAAAGTTGCAAATAGTTATGTAAATCTCAAGTTGAGTGTAATACAGTATTGATAAGACTTTGTTAATGTTGATATTATAGAATACGCTAAGAATGCATATTTCGTCACTGTTTTCCTTCATTGTTATGGCCAATGTATTTTAATTTTAAATATTCACATTACATTGAAGTGAGTACTCTTACCAGAATATTGACTATATCACATATTTCAGACATTTGACCAGTTCGAATATGATGGATGTGACAACTGCGATGAGTTCCTTCGAATGAAGAATAATAAGGACCATGTCTATGATTGTACAAGCAACAATTTTGATGGGTAAGTGTGATATGAAACAATTTTTCTCCAGGTCCTTTGGCCAGTGGTAGAACTTGTATATGGTTTGTCTAGTCAAGTACCACTCCCACACCTATTTATGCTATGAAGTAGTTGTTTTTACAGCAATTTTCTGTTTCTGTTTGAAGGATGTGGTTGCTGGTCCACATGTGTACTAATGACAGCCTCTGATGGAGCAGATACTATTGAATACTAACTGCACTTATGCTAACCAGTACTAACTGATACGAATGAATAATACAACTATCATTATTACTATTACTAACTGAATTCACACGAACAGTCCCATTCATACAGCCTTGTTAGTGGTTGGCTGAGATGTCCATGGGCGGCACTGGCCTCATTCCTCCTGCGTGCTCATTTTACAGACCTCTGTTTGAAAAGATCTCAATACGAGATAAGCAAAACCTATGTACAAAATTTGTCATGTAAATTTCACTGATTTATATTTTACAACTATTTCCGACTACTACTCCTTGAATAATTTCTTTTTGGTTCAGGACCATGTATAACAATTTAACAATTCCGATTTTTTTATTACTATACTGTTATATTGAACTAGGTACAATCTTTACAGGATGATAGCTGTTATGAGTCCTCAAGATAGTTGGGTTTGCAAATGGCAACGCATCAGTAAGTATATATATCTACTAGGCGACTCCGCAAACGTTGTCTTGCCATATAAATTATTTCACTCCTTTGGTTACATTATTGCATTTTTATTAGGAAAATGTTATATAGCCTATGTCACTCAGTGAAGATGCAGCTTTATAATGATGAAAGATTTTTTAAAATCAGTCCAGTATTGTGTGGAAACATTACAAACATACAAAGGTTTCCTCTTTATAATATTAGTACAGATTATTTCTCTATACTAATAGCTTAGTACTACATGAACCATACAAGGCATCAAACGAACACATTCAAGCTCAGAGTTATATACGTTCATTATAGATGAATTGTGGGTTCAGTATTAATAATCTATTGCCTAATAATAAAAGCACTGTGTGTATCTATGCTCATATAAATATAGTCAAAGCTAGAATGATGTAGGGATGAATTGGACTTCTTGAATGACATCAAACATTCTGCAATCATATTTTGAATATTTACAAATTTACCATGTCTTATGAAACATATTATTATTTCCAGGTCGCTTCTGTAAAGGAGTATATGCAATATCAGTATCTGGTCGGCTACCCGCTGGAGTAATAAGAGATATGAAAAGTCGTGGAATTGTGTACAGGCCAAGAGACACCAGTCAAAGATAATATAACATATACTTAATAGCTAATATATGCGCACTCATATTATGGAAATTGTTTTATTTATAATGCTGGTATAATTAGCTTCATTCTTAGAATGCATTAAAATAACTTACAAGTAAATGTCAGCTTTTGCTTATTTTGTGTCATGTAAAAAAATCATCACTCTTTTTATCCACCACCAATGAATGTTTAACTTTCTTATTTTTGATTGGCTTTTATATACTTATATTAAACACTAGAAATTTATAAAAAAAATTGTTGGGTTGTAGAATTGAAAAGTGTAGTCCTTATTTCTATGTGCAGGACAAAAATGTAGCTTTTTAAATATTTTATTTGTATTTTATTTTTTCATATGTTAAATCTAATGATTAAGATAACTGCATATGAACATTTTAATTTTACTTTAAATGCTTTGTGAACAGATCTTTATCAATTATTTTTAACATGTGCAGTGTTGAGCTATGTTAGCTTAGTTTAGATTTTAATGCAAAAGCTTACTTGCACAAATGAACAAGTGTAGCTAAGTCAGGTTTTGGTGATTTACAGAACAATATCTCCCTTACATTATTTAATTTTTTTTCTACTTAAATTGTGAAAAAGAATCATTAAGCACATATTATTCTGTAATATTTAGTGTTACATAAATTGAACTATGTTCTATATATGTATGTATACATGTATATGACTGCATCCATTGCTTATCATTTTTATAATAAATCAGTGCCACTGGCAGCTGTTTGTTGGTCATTGTCCTCCTCAATGTACAACAGAAAATAAGACATTTTTCTAATAAAACATATAATTGTCCTATATCTATTAACAATTAATACTTATAAAGTATAGCCATAATCATAATAAATGCAATTTATTGGTTGTATTGGCGTAACAATGTCATGATTAGAAATAGTTACTATAGCAATGAAAGTTATATACATAATACTAAATATTCTAGGCATACAACATATGTTAAATACAAACTTAACATATAGTTTGTGTTGCAATACCACTCAATCGAGTTTCAATTTTTGGTTATACCCTTGTTCTTAGAATTCCAGAAAAAAACTGGATTCAGTGCGCATGTGAGCAAGCCGCATCTTTGTCAGCTGCTGGTATCTGAAGGTGGTGCTTTGAACTCATTTTCAGTGCCCAGTACATCTTTTTCAATTTCCTTGAAGTCAATATTTTGCTGCTTCATAGCTTTCTGAAATCAACACTAGATTAAATAAACGTACCGCTACTTTCCGTGAATTACGTAACAACACCAACATTTTAAAGTTTCTAAATACACACCTTTACACAATCTTGATAAACCTTGAAAATTCCGGCACAAACAGAATCGTCATGGTCGCCTTTAAGAAAGCGTTCTGTGAACCAACTATTAAAACAATTATCATATTGCTTTTTTAATTCGGTACATTCTTCACCTATGCTATTCATAGTTATATGAAAATATTAGTTTCTATACTGATTTAATTTACCAAACGACCAGCAACCGACTTCACCTTTCATTTGTCATTGTCAGTTGTCATTTTCAGATTTTTCAGTGCTTTTATATTATATACTAGATCGGGGGAGCCATAGACAGGTCTGTGAGTGCGTGTGTTCAACAAATAATAAGACTGAGAAGATGACAGACCTATACTTATCTTTGTCTAATCCAAGTAAAAAAGAGAGACATTATAAGTAACCTTATTAGCTTTCTCTTTTCTTTCGCTGCACACTTTTTAGGCTGGCTGCACTGATCTACTGTATAATATATCTATGGAATTGTTTAACAAAATTTTTCAATATTACTTCAATCGTACCGTTGAAAAAATCTAAAATAATTTTTGGATAAAGATTCAAGAATTGGATTTCCTTGTTTTGTTTAATTAATTGATAGCAAGAAGACAAAATATTAATATTTTAAATGATAACTTCTAAAATTTAAAGACAAAAACATTCATATTAGGAAATAAATTTTTTAATTTGCCCCACAGTGTTTATTTATTAAGATGTGTTTTCCCTTGGAAATGGGATATTTTTCAAAAATCATATCTATCTGTTCTCCGTCTTGACATTAAAGCATAATAGACGCTTTAGTATGTTTTATAATAGTACTAGTATAAACTACAGAATGGATTGTCAAAACAAAGTCACATGTCAATAACAGTTGGCCGCCGTTGACAGTTGTTAAGTTGTTATTGCGTTGACTTACTGACATAAGGCTTGGCTTAACCTAAAATATATTTTAATTTTGGAGTCAGTTAATTGATCTATCGTTCTATATTAAAACAAATAAAATACTTATTGAAAGAAAACTATGACTGATATATTAAAAGATAGTCGTTTTACAAAATATCTTAATGACCCGCGTTACAGACAAATTCCCAAACATGAGCGTAAAATAAAAATAGACAGGAGATTCCAATCTATGTTTAAAGATGAGAAGTTTAAGGTAAAATATACTGTTGATAAACGTGGCCGACCAGTAAACGAAACTTCTACAGAGAATTTAAGGAAATATTACGAGCTCGAAGAAACCGATAGTAGTTCAGATGAGTCTGAGACTGGCAATCAAGAAACTACAAGTAAAAAGGAAGAAAATCAGGAAAATACTAGTGAACCAGGCCGTTTTGTTAGACTTCAGATTGACGAAGAAACTGCTAAAAAGAAATCTGCTGAATCTTCTAATGACAAATTAGTTCGCGGAAAATTGGACGTTAAAACCAAAAAGCGACTATTAGATCTTGATATTGATTATGCGCGTGGGGAAGGTAAATCTTTAACATTAACTGTGTATATTTTGGCTGCACTACACATATATTACATGTAAGTGACATCACATCCATATTGAATTGAAAATTTGGTTATCAGAATTGAATATCTACCTTGTTATAAGTAGTATAAAGCTACCACTAGTTGTGTAATAAAACAAACTAAATTACAGATTAAAGCTCACCTAAAATAAATTGCCAACAATAATTAGAAATGACCATTCCACAGAATGAACTCTGCGATACAGTTACTTTTGTAATGGATACCCTATTTACTTTCTTGAAATTATACAACATTCAATTATTGTAACTATTCTACAAAGAACATTTTATGATTGATGCTCAGGTATGCTGATGTCTGATAGCTCTAGTGACGAAGAGAGCAGTGAAGATGAAGGTGAGAGTGATTTGGAACATGAGTGGGGAGAGTTAGATGCTGACGCTGAATCAACTGATGAGGCCACAAGAAGGTATTTCATAGATATTTTGATTTTCATTAATCATACATTTTTCATCTATAGGCAAGTGTTTATAAATATTTCTCCACTTTTGATAACACATTGAGATATTCAGATAACAATAAATACATTTTGTTGGTACTTTAAACCTTTTCATATATCCATTTACCTATTACAGATATCATTTATCATTTATCAAACAAGATCAAAGTATGTTTTAACTTAGTTAAAACTATGAAGCAAATTTTAATAATGTGAACAATGGTCTTGTGAGCTCTAAAGATAATATATGTTTTCATACTTTTATTCTATGTATTACTCAGTGTATTAGAGCATGTGAATAATATAATAAGATTGTGTATGAACTACAAAGTTCTAAAATCAATTCAATACGAATAAAAAAACTACTAGTATTTACAGATGGCCAGCAACCAGAGGTTTATAGTGGCTAATTATATTGCTTTTATTTATATTTACCTCAGACTAGCAGTGTGTAATATGGACTGGGACAACATAAAAGCAACCGATTTAATGGTATTGCTGAGCTCGTTTCTCCCTCCGGGTGGTGCAATCGTCAGTGTTGCAGTAAGTACAATTATGGAACAAAAGTTAGTCATGTAACATAAAATTTAATACTACACTACTGGACCCTGACCACATGTTGCTGTGGTTACATTATGTCAAATCATATATGACAAATATCACGCGTTCAGAAATTGATTTTGTGTAAAAATCTATTGATAATTGATATTTATTATTTATTTATTTTATAAAAACTATCTTATCTTAACGTTGAATCAAATAATAGATATGTACAACATTTTATTAAAATCGGTTCAGTGGTTTCGGAGATTTTCGCGTATGAACATTGTGACACGGGTTTTTTATAAATATAAGACAATAGGCTTACGTTTGACCATGAGGTCTGAACTTTTGTATACCAAGTTATAACAGTCCTAGTCCTATTATGAGCTTTGAGACACTTACAGAGATTCATGCTTGGCAGTGACTGGTGCTTACATTTGTTTATACCCTTGCCATAAAAAAGCTGTTTAAATGTAATAAAGTTATTTTCAATATTGATGCTGTGTTTTTGTTGAACTGTGAAAGGAAGATATGTAATAAAGGATATGTTGCAAATGTACAGTGATGGGGGAGTCCAGTTCAGTGTTTATTATTACAATAGTTATTTTATGATTTAACATTGAGTTAAGTTTGTGTTATGTTTATAGATATATCCTTCCGAGTATGGTCTTAAAAGGATGCAAGAAGAGGAGGTCCGTGGTCCTATTGAACTCACACAACACAAGGAAATAGGAGATCTATCAGACGATGGTGGCAATGAAGAAGGTATACTTTTATGTACTCATTTAAAATTTAAATTTCTCGCTTCCATCAGTAATGTTCCAAATGCAGATTTCAATGTCATTGACATGTCAATGCATGTATACTGCATACTGCGTGCATTGACATGCATACAAATATTTTAAATTAGTTTATATTTTAAATTAATTTATATTTTAAATTAGATGCCTTTTGTAAAACTAACTATGAAAACATAAAAAACCTGGCAAAGGTCAGTCATTTTTAAGCTTTTGTATCACATAAGTAATATTTTCTAGCATAATATTAGTCTGCTTATGGTTTTTTAATACACATGTAAAAGCTGATATGTACTGAATTTAATGTTGAATCTTAGGTTAGAGCATAATAGATTAGACACAATGTAAATAAGATGCAAACATTAAAACATAGAAACCACATATTTCGCCCCAACATTACCTACTAAACTCAAAAACATTTAATATAAATAATAAAAACACACATTTTTAGGCTTGGATATGAATGCTGCAGCTATTCGTACTCGTAATGTAAAGACCGACCCTGTCGCAGAGCCTTGGTTTTTCAGTATAGTCTTATTTTTTATTTACCTAGTCCTCGGGGCTAAAACAGTTCGATAGAGCGTGTGCATGCATAATGGTATGAGAGCGGTCGGGCAGGGTCGCGGTACCACATGGAGAAGCTGCGCCGCTACCAGCTCAACCGGCTGCGCTACCACTACGCGGTGGCGGAGTGCGACACGGCCGCCAGCGCCGAGCGCCTGTACGCGGCCTGCGACGGCGTCGAGTACGAGAGCAGCGCCACGCGCCTCGACCTCCGCTTCGTGCCCGATGACGTCACCTTTGACCAAGTATCACCCGCTTGTATACCTTTCGATATTACATGCTTGTTACGTTTGGATTACATGTATTATACTTTAGAAACGACTCTACAAATACATATACGTATATCTCGAATCGGAATAAATATCGGTATGCAATAATATTTGATCTATCGAAACCGATGGAAGCTCTATGACGGATTACAGAAGAAATTGCTATAATACATATTGTGGTAAATTTTATTGACGCTCATAGTAACTTTTTTTCACAGGAACCTCGAGAAGTGTGCACCAAACTGCCCGATTTAACGAAATACAAGCCCCGACTGTTCACAACCACCGCACTGCAACAAGCGAAAGTCGACCTTACTTGGGACGCGACAAATCCGAATCGCACGGAAATTATACGAAGTGCGCTAGATGGCAAGATTGATGATTTAGATCTCAAAGACTATTTGGCCTCCAGCAGTGAAGGTAATTAAATTTTAATAACATTTTTGACACACCTGAAATGGCTATTTGGTTTCAGTTTATAACGGTAGTAACCAGACGGTTCAACTGCATATATAAATGTCTAAATACATACATAGATAATGTTATGTTATATATTTTTTGCAGATGAAAATGAAAACGATGTACAAGAAAATTTACAGTCCGATACGGAGGACGGGGATCCAATAATGAAATATAAAATGTTACTTCAAGATATTGAAAATAAAGGCGATAAGAAGCGAAATAAGGACATGGAGATGGAAATAACTTGGGGATTGGGCGTCAAGGATAAGGCGGAAGAATTGATCAAGCACAAAATAAATAAAGGTATGTCTGCCTCAAGATTATTGTTATTACCATTTAGTAAATAAAATTTTTACTTTCTTCTCATTAAAATTTTGTAACTTCCAGAAAATAAAAACTTAACACCCTTCGAAAAATTATTGCAAAAAAGGAAAGAGAAGAAAAAGCAACGCAAACTCAACAATAAGCAAGAAATACAGAATGAGGAAGACACTTTACAAGATAGTTCATCCGACGATGTACCATCCGATATAGACATGAAAGATCCATACTTTGCTGAAGAGTTTAACAAACCCGAATTTAAACGTAAAAAGACTTCAAACAAAAAACAAAGCACAGACAGTTTGAATGACGGTGAACACACTGAAACTGCTGAATTAGAGCTTCTATTAGATGACGACGATGGTAAAGCACATTTCAGTCTTAAAAAAATACAAGAAGCAGACAACGTGAGTAAGAAATCAAGTAGAAAAATGAAATTAAAGGAAAAAATGAAAGAGCAAAAAGAAAAATTGCCAGAATTTGAAATGAACCTGAATGATCAGCGTTTCTCAGCGTTGTATAATTCCCATCTGTATAATATTGATCCCAGTGATCCAAATTTCAAGAAAACGAAAAATATGGACAAACTAATTCAGGAGAAGTTAAAGAGAAGACCAGTGGACACTCCCCCTGACGTTACACAGCCGAAAAAAAATAAAGAAGATGCTGAATTGAGTCTGTTGGTTAATAATATCAAAAGAAAAACAAAACATGTCAGTAAATAAATGTTTATAGTAAATTTTCTCTATTTGTTTCACCCTTTTTATTGGTCCACTGTTGGACCAGGTCTCCTCTCATAGTGATTTAGGCCATAAACTACCACCATGTCGGCCAACTGCAGATTGGTAGACTTCACACACCTTAGAAAATGTTACGTATCTAATCTTTTATACTAATCTATATCTATACCAATATATAAAGCTGAAGAGTTTATTTGTTTGTTTGGTTGAACTACCGATTCGAATTGTCAAACTACTTTTGTGTTGGATAGTCCATTTATCGAGGGAGGCTATAGGCTATATAACATCAAGCTATGACTAATAGGAGTGGAGCAGTAATAATAAATGTCGCAGAAACGCGGAAAATATTTCAGCTTTGAGGGCTTTTCTTGCGTACGCTGCGTAAACCAGCAAAGATACACCAAAGTAATCTACTAGAGAATTGTAGATCTACAAAAATACTACAGAAAAGTCCGCGACAGCATATACCTATCTCTTATGGTTAACTCACAATAACTACTTTTATGTCCAAAATTTCAATTTAAAATATTACATTATTTTCGAGG
>DWGJ01005159.1:0-10705 GCA_018246895.1 Aspitha aspitha aspitha
TCACACTAACAGTCAGCTCCCTACAGCCCTGTTAGGAGTCGGTTACAGATGTCCATGGGCGGCAGCGGCCACTTGTGTTTAAAATTGCGTCATTTTTACTTCCTTGATTATAACGTCTATATAACATCACATGTCGTATATCTTACATTAACACTGACATAAAGAAGTGTATACAGGTCAAAGAGACACTAATTGGATCTACGCAGTAATTACTGAAATACGGTTTCAAGAAATTTACACGGACACGACATTACTTACTAACGCCATTGTTAAATGGATTTGTTATGTATGCTAGTAGATGTGAATGCTGTATTGGGGAAAATTACTCTGAAACATTGAAAAAGTCACTTGAACCCGCATGTCAGTTTGAAACTTAACCCATGTGTGCTGCGTGACCTTATGTATATATATATGTGGATTGGAAAATTTGTACATTATCGATCCAACTGTAATCCCAATCACCGTGAAGGCTATCACAGACTATAAAAAGCGATACTGATGGTTGATTGTGACCTTAAAAATGCGGAACCACTATCGTAATCATCATTAGAGGTCACACATTAACGAGTCCAGCTTACAAGGTCCAGCGTAATTTATATTTACTGGCTATTTTTAATATTTTACAATGTCACCGCTAAGCACAGTAGATGTGTCGAAGAGATTAGTACAATCCTTTAAATAAATGGTAAGCATAGAATATATTATTAATAAAAATAATAGTAAAAATAATAATAATAAAATCTCAGTGGTAGATGGTATAGTTAAATAATAATATTTCATTTGTATAATAATAATAATAATAATTGATTTGTATTATAATAGAAAGCAGTCTTCTTTCTTATTTAAATAAATAGTAGAGATTTCGTTAAATTACCTAAATTATGGTCTTATATCTTTTTAAATTTAAATATACTTTTTTGTAGCGTAATAGGTGTAGTTACACAAAATTACTGCTACAGTTAAGCTTAGTGGAGCTTAAGTTTCATTGTTACTCGTCGACATTTTATGATAATCTTTACATCCTCTCGTAAAAATACTAGACAGTGTTCTTTATCTTACAGTCTCTTTGAACTTTTAATGGTCTTATTCGTGCAGAGCTTAGTGATTGCCAACTCTGAATGTAGAGTTGTGGGGACGATTACCGCCCTTGGGAAAATGTTATCTATATAAGAATATTTCAATATATCGATAGTTTTCGCTGTCTAGTTAACATAGAGCAGGTTACCATAATGGTGGCTCACATATAAACAATGTTACTGATATTAATGTTAAATTAAATTAAAATAAGTCAGATGTGATAATTACTATTCGTAAAAAAATTACATTAATACACGTTTTTATCAGATATTATTGAACTTGCAATAAGGTATTGTTATTATTAGTAAACTTTAAAAATATTACGAATAAATATTATTTCATCTCACAAGTATTATCAAGTGTAAACTGTTCTTTTTAAAAAAAGGAAAATGAAAGAAAAATAATATAAAAAAGCAATATAAAAAAGAAAGTAGAGTATCTGTCTGGTGATTGTTGTAGAGTAACATCTGTTCTTAGTACATATGTTTATTAATAGCCGAGCTGAAGCCAAGTAATTCTACGAAATTACATTGAACACAATAATGTATTCAATACGAATACACGTCAAGTATTCGTAAACGAACGGAATTAGTTCTGTTAATCCGCCCGCAATCCCCAAACATTGTAATTAACACCCACTCAAAACCAGTTGAGTACTTATATATATTACGGAGTGACATTTATTCAGCTTCCGTCCAAACATTCGGTCCGATTATAGAGAAATACATCCTAATGTATTTTTCTAATACAAGGTCAATGATCTTTGTAAGCGGTGAACATTGGATTACCAGTCTCTTGCTTTAGAGATCTAGCTTCAAATCCTGGCATGCATTTTTCAAAGTTATGTATTTTATGATTTAAAAATTCTAATATCACTCACTATATCGATGAAGGAAATCACAGGTAAGAAACCAGTACTCCTCAGAGATGCTATAAATAGCTGACTGTACTCGTTTATGTATATAACTAGATCTCTATGTACAGGCGTTACCAATGCCTGGTTTATTCAGTTTTTACTCGTTATAATCTTTATGCTTCGGTAAGATGACAATTCAAATAAATCTGAATAGTGATAGAAATCCTTTTAGCTGAGGAAAAGATACATTTCTATTGGGTATATACTTACATATAAAATGCGAAGTATCTATGCTTGGTTGATTGGTCAATTAACTGTTTAATTGATTGATCAGTCAATATGGCTTAATCGTCAAGTTAGAAATTTTATTACTTCCATTTCAATTAATCAAAAGAAATATTGACCAAGTACAAATATATTACATATAAATGTATATTACCATAATTTGAATAAAATAAGAACTGTATAATCGCACCCTAACTGGTAGAGTTCCGAATTTCCCTGCAGGATTTCATTGGTTTCGGTATTGGCACTTTAATGTCGCGGTGAAACTATATTGCCTTAATAGTCTCCCCAGTCTAGTGTAAATCTAAGTCTAACATTTTAGGTTTAATTAATAGTTAAAATTAAATAAAGAGAAAACTTTGTCTCTAAATTTTTATCTTCGAGAAAAATTTTAGTAGAAGGTTATAATGTTAGGGTTACTAAGGAGCGTTACCTAAGTTTAACCAAGCACGGCACCCAAACTATGGATGCAAGAGTCTCCAAGGTCTTTTATTTAAATGTTTTTTTTATTTAAATGGAGTAGCAAACGAGCAGGCAGCACTCATAAGGGGCCGCTGCCGCCCATGGACATCTATAACCGACTCCCAACAGGGCTGTAGGGACAGTTAGTGTGAATTCAGTTAGTATAAGGTGTTAATAAGAATTCGTTGGTGAGTATTCTTTAGAAACAGAACTGCAGGAATAGGACTGTTAGCGATATTAGTCCAATTAGTATCTATTAGTAGGCGCAGTTGTGAGTGATAGTAGTTACCCTGTCACAAGTCGGTCGGTCGGATGCGTTGCTACTCTTGAGGATTAAGATGGTCGCTTCTGGTATACAAGGGGACCGGCATCCACACCCTTCAAACCAAAACATAGAATGTTGTAAAAAAACTGCTTCACGGCAGAAATAGGTGCGGCGGTGGTATTTCTGGTTGTATGTACAATAGACACTCATTCTACGTCAACAGTACAAGCGTTTTTACGTTTCATTTTGAAGAATTTCATTACAACCTATAAAATTTTCTTGTGTAATTGGTCTCTTTGATATTTTAAACAGTTTTCTATTCTTCTGTTCTAAAATAAAGGAAATACTGTAAGTCTATCTCAGTGTCCGTTAATCCGTTATATTTTGAAACCTGCAAATTTTGGTCGATTGAAATGCATGTAATGGCTTTTATGGTTATTTAATTCGGATTAAAGCTAATTAGCTACTTAGCTAAGTAGGACTCATTAGCGGATGACTACGTCAATAATAATAATTAATGCTACAAGCCGTGGTAATTATTAATACGAAGGTATTATTTTCTAATTAGTCCGTTTCGTTAACAGTTTATAGGTATCTTTAGTAGACACGTACATAGATATAGTAGATATAGCTTTTTAGTTGTTCTATAACAAAAAATAACACAGAATTTCTCACATCATTAACCTTTAATATAGTAATTTTTGTAAAGATATATAAAAACGTATATTCAAAGAATTCTACGTGCAATTATAAATACAAGAGTGTGCATAGAGTTGCTTAAGGTATAAGTGATATATAATAAGCATCGCTATATATATATATGCCTTCGCTCTTGCTACGAACTTCAAGCCTTGCCAATTACGAAGAATTGAAAAGAATAAAATAAAACGATAAAACACGGAGAGGATTGGAGTAACATTTTTAGATACAAACATTTTTCACTGAAACCCGTTCAAGATGTAATTCGAGTTAAATGAATTTGCTCGAGACAGTGTAGTCGAGGTAATAAAATTATTTACAACGCGCGTGACGGTAATAGGAATTGAATGGCGCGTCGTTCGAGTCTCTTGGCAACATTAATCCAATAACACCAGCCAAATACAAGATTCTATTAAAGTCATATGTTACTTTACAAGGAACGGTACTTACAAGGTTACTGTAAAGTATACAAGGTTTGTTTTCGTGATGGTCCTATATGCTTTTGTTTCTTGCATGTTATGTCTCACGTGCAGAAGACATAAAACTATATTCCGCGTGTTGAATATAAATTTTATATGAGTTGAATTTTGTAGATCGATTGATTGCTCGATTAATAAAATGATGCCTTGGTTGCTTGATTAATTGCGTAACTGATTTTTTTTGTCAATGCTAAAATGATGCACTGACGCGCGACGATTTGTTGACTCATTGCTGTATTGATCGATCAATTAATTGGTCGAATTTATTGGCCGATCGATCGTGGGATTGGACGTTTGACTGATTGCTCGATTGACTAAGTAAAATCCGGGGACAACTACATACACAACTTTCGGATCCCAAATTAGGATCAATCAATTCTAGATTTAAACATAAAACATATTCTTATTATTGTGCTTATCAGATAAATATTAAACTTCAGCCGAAATCAAACTGTCGGCTCTGATGTACACGCGAGGTTCACCAATCACTGGATCAACGAGTTAATCGACTCACTATATTTGAACGTTTGAGGATATTTAGATGTCGGAATAAATTACGATAGCGGTTCGTTTAGTATTCCGATCTGATATCTGTATCCGGTCGCTATGTATGGAAGCAGGTGCGTATGAATAGATAAGGCCTTTTATTAAACGGAGGCTTAGACTGTACGTGGGTGCGACACAAATTTCGAAACGAAATATATATTTACGCAATGTCTCTTTCGCTGATTGAAATTATTCTCGAAATATGGATTCAAGTGATAATATTATCTTGTGATCATTCCGTATATTGTTACACGATCTCAAATGACGTAGAGCGTTGCTACGGTAACTAGACTTGTGCTCATCACGTAGTTTGCTCTGGGAATCGAACCCACAACTTCCATTCTCCAACCCCAACTCTCATTTTTTGTTATTTCCCTGCTCGTCACGATATAGGCTTTCAATATCAGTAATATCAAAAAATGAAAATGACAAAAAGTGTTTTTTTATGTTTTAAACCGTTTTTCCGCTTTCCAACGGTACAAGTATTCAACAAACAAGTATTTCAATATCGGTAGCGTAAAACAAAACCGCTGAAGTATCGTTTCGGTAACTTTAGCGAAGTTGTTCAAAGTTTTAGCTGACTCGACACCGAAATGGTTCGCAAACTTTTGTTTTAAACGCTCTTCAGACTCAATTTTTTTTATAAAGCTCACCATTGACGAATTTAATTCGAGTGTAAATTTAGCATTGATTAAACGAAGACCTTCTGAGGTGAGCGTTTGATGTTTTCACAAAGTTGTGTTTGCTTTTCTCAAAGGATTTTTTATCCCTAAGCGAGCCCTAAGCGAGGGGCGCGTCTGGTCCTAACTAGACCTTGTTACCTTTTAAAGTAACCTATTTCATTATGCCTGCACTATGTAGGAATTTAAATATGCCAACAATGGTACTATAGAAGTGATAAAAAGTCATCGATTTGACAAGAAATTAAGTTCAGCATTATGTGTTCGACTGTACCTAACGCATTAGATAAATGAACACAAAGCTTAGTGCACTGGCCTATTTGTCAAACCGATGAAAGAAAGGACAAGAGAATTGCAAATGAGCGGCGCTATGAGTTAGAAGAAGATAGCAATAACCGGACGGTCACGCCCCGGTCATACTAGAGGGGCGGGGGATAGCGGCGTTGCGTTTGTAAGATAACGTTCAGAATTCAGATGAAATAAACTGAAAATTTAATCAGTTGGGAAAACAGTGGTCGCACTTGCCAACTTGAATGTTACAAATGGTTTAAATAGATTGCATTATTTAGTCAGTACAGAAAGAGAATTTGTTCAATGATAATCTTGTTTTACTATTTCTGTGAAATGTCTTTTATTTTCTTCCTTCGCTACTAATTTCAAAATTCCATAAATAAAATATTGGCGGTTTCATTAGTAGGAGGGGTTCTTTTAACGAAAAAATTTACACACATTCATTAAAAACTGTTGTTGCTATAGAAGTAAACAGATAACTAAGTAATCATTGCTAAAACTGTATATTAAATTGAAACGCAATAACATATTGATATTTTTTATATTACGGGCATGTTTAATTTATATTTTTATGGATATTGAAAGATTAAACGAAGTCAGGCATTATCTAACTTTAGTGTTATAGAATATCTCGATAAATTAAATAAATGAATAACTGCGGACAACTCCACACACGGCTGTCTGACCCCAAATTAGGCTATTTAATGCCTGTGTGATGGTGACCGGACCGGATATAGTACTTATACTCGTATAGATATTTTTATTACGCCCAGAAACAGATCAAACAAATGTGCTCATCGCACAAATATTTGTTTTGGGTGGGAATCGAATCCACGACCGCCGGTTTTGCAGTCAGGGTCACTAACCACTCGACCACGAGGCCAGTCAAATAAGATCCTAATTCGTATTGCCTAACACACTCCCTAGGGATCTAATGAAAATATCTTACAATAGCTGCCTAAAATTACTACGGTCGCGGCGAGAACATAGTAAAGAAAACCTCTTGTATTACTGTACTTAATTAATCTCTTTGTAATCAAAAAACATAGACTACCTAAATAATGCAGAGAACTCGTTTGAGAATAAACAATGCAGTCTTTCTTATTTCGAATTTTTCGAGGTCAAAAGCTTTAGGCTAAGCCTCCAGTATCTTCTAGGTAAAGAAAAGTAGCTATACTAAGTTTTGCGTTTATTACAGTTTTTGAAACGACCTGGTTATTTTAACCGATTTTATTAAACCAACCTAATTTAATGAGAAATAGATCGATTGACTTGTTGGTTCAGCGGTAAGTAAAATATGTCGCCGGGGGCTGTGGATCCGATTCCGACTGAGGTCATACATTTTGTGACAAGTCGAGTATTTATTTTGTGTTAAATGTAAAGTTTCCTGTATGTGTAGTTTAGAAATTTATACATCAGCTGTCTGGTTGCTATAGTACAGAGTCTGCTTAATTTGGAGTCAAATAGCCTCGCGTGAGGTTGCCCCAAGACATTATTAGATAACTTTACGCCCCTGCTTGTAATCCAGAACAGCGTCAGAATTACAAGAGCTTCATGTTCAAGTTTTGCGCTATAGTTCTTAGTATATGCCTATATACCAAGTTTTGACATAATTATACTTACATACATACAATCACGCCTGTTTCCCATAGGGGTAGGGAGAGAATAACGATCCAGTTCTCCTGCTAAAAGGTTTTCGCTTCGTCATCTTTCATCAAAGTTGTTATAATATGTATACAAGATCGTCTATTAAAGGAACTGTTGACCTGAACTTCCTTCAATGAAAAATATAAAAATGTATAAAATATTTAACTTTAATTAAATTAATTACTTTACAATAACGTAGGTTGTTGAACGTCACCCATATAGTGATTAGTATGAAAGTGTAATTAAAATAAACGCTGAGGCGCCGTTGCTAAAATTAAATGCATTTCGGTAAAATCACGCGACATCAGCCCACAGTGCATTGTGATAAAGGCGAAAATTGGATGCTCTATGTTCCGTTTTGGTAAATTTTGTTCATACGTAATAAGGGCATTTTTGTCCTGTAATATCGAGATATAATGGGTTATAATATAGCGAAATTACTTTTAAGTATATATACATATTATCAGTATACTCTCGGATACATATGCGTCGGTTTCGGAGACGCTTGACTGTCTGACATAAGTCAGAATCAGATATACTTAGTCGAGGTAGGAAAGTCTTGGTATTGTATGCCTGTTTTGTCATCATGATTTTTTCGAAATTGGACTGTGTTGCCTTATACGCAAAAAAACCTCTGACCCTGTCCCTACTCTCAGATAAACTTCAGGATGATTCTAACGTTACATAGCGACTTGATAAATCGTTACACAGATTTTATGGACACTCATAACAATATTATCTTTATGACAATAATGTATCAGTCTGAAAAGAGGCAATAGAGGCAGAAATAGAAACAGGCCATTGTAAAACTATTGGACTCCTTCCAACGGTGCGCCAACCGTTAACCCGCCGGGGTCGATGACCGTGCGATGCGCTTGATAGGAATTAATAGCCTTACTTTATAGACTTTGGGAGTTTCTTTACATTTCAATATTTAACATCGCAAAAATTCCTATTGTCTGTCATCAACAATGTTATCGTTCCATTGATCTTCCTTCCAATGATCTCCCGCTAGTTATTACTCTGTAAACATGTCAGGGTACAGAGTCTTTGTGCACGCAAGACGCCTTTTTTTTGGTGACGGGGTGGAAACCTTCAAAAGGTACCACGGTGCCTTGGGAGAGACACAGGGTTATGTGGGATTTTTACCCACTAAAACCCCCTTGGTGGTCATCCTCGGCGTTATGTGGAGGACTCTGGGATCACGCACGCAAGACGCCTAACCGA
Source organism: Aspitha aspitha aspitha (assembly GCA_018246895.1). Classification (NCBI taxonomy): domain Eukaryota; kingdom Metazoa; phylum Arthropoda; class Insecta; order Lepidoptera; family Hesperiidae; genus Aspitha; species Aspitha aspitha. The sequence continues at coordinate 8,515 of DWGJ01005159.1, forward strand.
CGCCTAGTCCAAGCTTAACATTAAATTTTGTTCGAACAATGTGTATAAAGTACGAGTATATCAACTATGAAGTCTATGAACGTATGCGCGCAAAGTCGAAAAGTTAGATGGTTTTTGGCAAATGATTATACAATTATTGGTAACCAACGGCAATCAGTATTATTAAAAATTTTACTATAATTAAAATATTTTAAAAAATCATACCAATATTGTGAATGGTTAAGTGTGTTTGTTTGTTTTCCTTACCTTTGAGATCGTTTGAGGTCTGGATAATGTCACAGGTTACTTTTCTTGCGGAAAAATATCTCGGGTAAATGAGTTTTAATCAAATGAACGTCACAGATACGACTCTCTTGACGAGTGAAGACGCGGGTAACCGTCAGTTCTTTAAATAAAAGATGAATATCTTTTACTTTTGGAATGGAATGAACGTTTTATCTCTTTCTGTATCTCTATCTTAATTTACAAAAGGTTACAAATTATTAGCCATAAAAGCCATTACGATACGGAATTAGTATCGAAGTTATAAGATTCATGGCTGGACTTCATTTGATCTCGACAACATTAAACCTTTTACTGAGAGTAATAACGTAACTACAGTCGTAATGGTATCTAAACCTAGTTGATCTTTTGATCGTTTTACATACTGATTGCGAATTGCGGCTTCGCTCGTGTTCCCGGAGTAATAAAAAACAATTCCGCTGTAAATAGTGTCCTTTACCTAACCTGATGCTAAATTATCATGATACAAAGGTTCATCAAAATAGGCCTATTCATTTTTACGTTGTAAAATCTAATTTACTTTTTGTAACGAGTAACGATTTTTTTTAATATGTTACATATGTGTACATTTTATCATCGTAATTTTTTTAAATAGAATAAAAAGCTTTTCTTTCGATCTGAAGTACTGACACTTAAAGGGCACCTTTCATCTGATCTCGAGTTTCGTCTCTAATGGACGCAAGCAATTTTCTTTTCACCACTCATCCACTTTAATTAACACACTTAAGCAAGGAAGATATCATCGTTTCGTCTTATAGGTAACAATCAAAAATAAGTGTCGCAAAAATGTGTTCGAACTTCATAATAGATTTTGAATTATATATTGTTTAGATACATAACACAGCAGTGACAGCAGTGAGGAAACCTGCACACCTTAGAGATGTTATAATTTACATAATATTTGCTGAGGTGTGTGAAGTCTACCAATCCGCACTAGGCCTGCGTGGTAGACTATGGCCTTAATCCCTCTCACTATGAGAGGAGACCGGGTCCAGGAGTGGACCATAAAAAGGGTCGAACAACAACAACAACAACAATTGTTTAGGTAGCATTGGATCGGAACTTTGCACTATAGAAATCGATGATACTGTCTTTCATGTAACATGTTTAGATGCTCATTCACTTCACATTTCAATTCCCAGTTGAGAATTTGAATGTTAAATGAATGTCATATGATTATCAGCTGACCGGTTAACGTTGGTTCTGCTTAACTTTCCATTAGACCGTCACATGTGTAATTTTCCTAAGACATTTTTACACATACACGACACAGAATAAATAGGTGATCTGCATATACCTGTCATCTGTCATGAGTGGTAATTGAACCCCTATAACCTCGGCTTATCAATCAGGACCAGTAACCAAACACCACGGATTCAGTTAGTAACGTGAATGAGATTAATGAAATCATCGGATTTCATTATTCTCCCATGATCGCATAATTCCCGTCATTTTCAGTATTAACGGAATCCGAATGCTCTGTTTAATTAGCGAGTGATCAAACACTATATTAATGGAAGTGAAATATATCTTTCTCATTTTCCTGCAATACGAATTAATATCGGACACGTGCGTCGGAGGATTTACGAAGCGGTTGGCGTCATATGTTTTCTTTTGGGCTTTCTCTACGTATACTGATAAACGGGTAAGGAGCATTTGATGGTAAGGTCATTGTAAGTTACGCCGGAAGGTATTCGGTTTTGTATCGATTTTAAATATAAGTTAATTTTAGTTTATAAATTAAGTAATAAAGCTACAATAGATAATTAATTAATGTAATGTAAATATCATAAAATTATAAATTTATGTTTTAAATTTGTACGCCGTAAAACGCAAAATATGGAGTGATCTAACAATTCTATTACATCTTTAAATGTACCCATATTTGTGCAAATAAATGTCTTTGTCT
>DWGJ01005160.1:0-10705 GCA_018246895.1 Aspitha aspitha aspitha
CGTGTCGCTGGCGCGCGCCGCCGGCGCCGCCTCGCCCTTCGCCGCCGCGCGCGCCGACGTGGCCGCCGTGGCGCGCGTGCTGCGCGAGGGCCGCGCCGCGCTCGTCACCAGCTTCGGCCTCTTCAAGTTCATGGTGGCCGTCGCGCTGGCCGAGTTCTTCTCGGTCGCGCTGCTCTACTACTTCGACGCGAATCTCACCGACTTCCAGTTCCTGTACATCGACGTCGCCCTCGTCGTGAACTTCGCGTTCTTCTTCGGCACGACGGAGGCGTACGGCGGGCGGCTGTGCGCGCGGCCGCCGCTCGCCTCGCTGCTGGGGCTCGTGCCGATGGCGTCGCTGGCGGGGCAGATGGCGCTAGTGGCGGCGGTGCAGTACGCGAGCTACCGGGCGGTGGCGAGCTTCCCGTGGTACGTGCGGCACACGTACGAGGGCGAGGAGGCGAACGAGTGCTGGGAGAACTACGCGGTGTTCGCGGTGTCGACGTTCCAGTACATCAGCCTGGCGGCCGTGTTCAGTCGCGGCGCGCCCTACCGCCGCTCCGTGCTCACCAACGCTCGCCTCATGTGCAGCATCGTCGTCATGACGTCGTTGAGCGTCTACATCGCGGTGGCGCCGGCCGCGTGGCTGGCCGAGTTCCTGCAGCTGAAGATGCCGAAGGACGTGCTGATGAGCTACATCGTGCTGGCGCTGGCGGCGATCCATTTCGCGACGGCGCTGTTTTTCGAACGTGTCGTAATCGAGTACTTGATGGAGGGGAGGCAGATGATCCCCCGCTTCCTGAAGGAGCGGCGCGTGCGGAAGACCCCCCACCTGCTGCTCGAGCGGCGGCTGACGGACGCGGACTACCTGGACTACAGCGGCACCGTCGGCTTCAGTACGGAGACTCGCCCCGTCGCGTCGTGCAACAACGGCAGGTGATATTGTATTACATTTACGTTAATGTTGTGTGAATCTAAAGCATTTTTGCCGACTCGTGTGATTTTTAAAGTATTGTATTTTTAATGTATTTGTAAGAAATGATTTATTTTGTGTTGTTGATGTTATTTTGGTCGTTACCGGCAGCTTCAAGATTTACTTTAACTTATTGGGAGTATTAACATTTTTGTATTGCGAATATAAAAGCGTTAACGCCCCCCGATGACATATACTTATTGAAGGATGCGGTGGCTGTGAGATAAATACGTTAGTATGATTATTTTCGGGAACCTCTACGCATATTTATTGCTATATACAAAGTGTATATTAGTGAATCGTGTTATTCCCAAATATTTGGTTGTTTTAATTCTTCCGGATGAATTTCTTCGCCTTTTTCTGATTTTGCCGGTTTGTTGGGACTTTACAAAAACGCCTAGTCTCTGCCTACCCCCAGGAGACCCCCATGAGAGACGTGACTGCAGATAATAGATATCTATATAGTAACAAAATTAGCTCGCTTACAGTGATGAGGTGTTGAGGCAGCGTTGAATACTGAGAAAATGCATTGGTATTTAAGGATTTAGGTCTTCGTTGCATAGCTATAGCTTGCTTGTTCCCTTGGCTCAAAATATGGAATGTAGAAGTATCATTTTCTGAACTGACAATATAAAAAATTGTAAATCCATAAGCGATATTTTGTTCGAATTTCTCTTTTATTTTTGATACTTTGATCTTCGTGACTCAATTTATTATTTATGTTATTATTAAAACATATTTTTATTTTGTTTTAAGCCAGTTTCTTCCAAACTTTACCATACCGCCTGAATATATTGAAATTGTATGAATGTGTGCATTTAATTTTTTTTATAAAGTATGTATTTTTTATTTTATAAGCAACATGTGATACATAAGTTGACGTACATATATAAGTGCCTTACTAATATATAAGAACATAAATGTGTGTTAATTAAATCGTCTCAAACTATGTAACGCCCTCCGTAGTTACAAGTGACGCAGGTTTGAAATGTATTTATTTTTCGTTTTCGTAACTATAAGTTGCTAGAAATTAAGTGAAACTCCAGATGTTTATTATTAAGTAATCTCAAAATAAATATTAATGTATTTCAATATGGCGCTGTTTGATTTACAAAGAATAATTTTGGAAAGAAATTTGAATATTTGCCGTAATCGGCAGCTCGCTCACTCATCTTCAAGCATTAGGAGAAATTAAACACAGTAAAATTTTCGCAATAATATTTATTACTAAAAAGCAATAAATAAAGTGAAGATAGACTCTATTAATAAATTAACAAAAGTATTCTCAACTTTTACACAATATTCATCTTATTTTGGCATCACAGTACATCAGAATTAAATGTAAAGATAATTTCAATAATTGTAAATTATTGATAGCGAGTTGCCATTTTGGCCTTGTTCATTACAAGTGGGAACTTATTCAAAACATTATTAACAGTCAAGATTTAAAATGTATACAATAATGACAATTTTGTTAATATTTAAATTTGCAAACAACGAGTCAAAATTTGATTAAATCGAACGAACGTACGAACACATTTACAATGTGTGTGTTAAACACCAATACAGATTTCTAGATATTAAAAAATATTCATCAACGCAATAGCCATCAATTTAATGTTAAAAATACAAAATAGTAAATCTTATACAATTAAGGTGCAAATAGGATTATATAGGTGGCGCTTGTGACGTGTGAAACGTATTGTTTTGTTTTTAATAACAACGTCAATATGCTGAGTGACGACGAACTCGATTCAAATTGCTATAAACCAAAATGTTCTCAATTTCGATTTGTAAACAACATAACCGTCATTTTTATATAAGATTTTATCAAGAATTATTTTACGTCGCTGTCAATGCAATATAAACTAAATTGACGGCCCTAAATTACAACATTTTTTTGGTTTTCTCTATTATACTCGTGTGAGCGGAACTTAAGATTAATCGTCACTCAGCATCAAATTCTATATCCATAGACACATTACCTTAAATCACCGTGAAGCACCTCTTTATATGGACAACTCACATCTTCACAAAACATACATAAAATGGACAAATTATACAAACATTTGAACTAGCATGTTCGTGTTACGAGTACATGACCGTGTTCTATTCTCCTGTTTAGCGGACAATGTTCCAATGGATGTGTCAGAATCCTGTTATAGGACTCTGATGCCCTTATCGTCCTATTGGAGAACTTTAAAAGTAGCACGTGTTTATTTTCCACTTTACCGCTGTTAATAGCTAACATATTTATATCAATGTTGCAGTAAATATAATAATTAACTTCTCTATATTATGGCGATACATAATTTATATAGAGGATGTTCAAGTCACGGTGAGCTATAATTGAGGATCTCCTAACACGCTATATCTAGAACTTACGACATATCCAGATCACCTATGGCAACGGTTCTCTATTTTATAATATTATAATTATACTTCAAATTGAGTCAAAACGTCGAACTCGAGAGTGTTGAGACGTTTTACTGCCTGTTACAATAACGGTACGGTAACGTTTGAATATATAGCATGAAGAGCATCGATTTACGGCACCAGGATCGGTTTCTCTATAAACACGCCCATTTCACTTTAAGGAATGTTCCACTCTGTGCCGGATACATGTAATGTTGATTACCTTTTTCATTTGATAATTGAATGGAAAACAGTCTCGCCGGTCTAACGTTCGAAAGTCAACTTGAGATACAATCTGAGACTTTAATTTCCATTAATTATTCGCATAAAAGTCATAATGGCGTTATAATTTGGCGGGTTTTTGTTGACTTTATTGTGAAACATTCCTTATAGTTCCAAACCCGTCAGTCCCCGGCGAGCGGCGTCGCATCTGTCAGTTGCTTGTGACGTGTCAGTGGAGGCAGGCGCGTTTCAGCCTCAAGGGTTCCGGCGAAGTTTGGAGAAAAAACTGCGAACACAGAAGTACGATTAGCCAACAGTCGAAATTGAATGCTATATTTCTTTTGTTAAAAAAAATCCATAAAAACAATCAAATTTCCGAAGGATACTGTCAACCATGCAATATTTTTTTATTCGTTGCTTAAGCTCACAAAATGCCAATTTTCTATTACACGTAATGTTTAGCAACAGTAGCTTAACTCTGTTAATATCTGTCGCAGCATCAACCCTTTTATTATTCCGATGTCTCTAGACATTTTACTTGGTAGCTTTTTTTGTTAGCTAAAAAATATACGCCGACCGTAACAGTCAGATCCTAACACAGAGCGAGACAACAAGACACAAACAGAAAGTAAAAGTAAAATGATAATGCAAATAAAAACTTACCGAAAGCAATTTGTGCGAGATGCATTATTCCATAAGCCGTGTACATACTGGGGGGATGACAAAGTGGAATATCTGACACATACTTAGCGTACTCCGTTGATTCTGAATGCTTAAGATTTTAATGTACATACCGGATATGATGACATTTTTTAATCAATTCATAAGGCCACATGCCGTTACGACCAATGGATGTTTGAAGGATCGGTGAAGTGTTTAACGAACGACTGTTTGTGTGATTGTCGGCGAGGGTTTGTTTGGTGTCGTGTCGCTGGCTCCTCGCTATGTGTATTGGCCGTGCGCGTGCCACCTTCACCTCGAGCCAGCCTCGTCTGGTCATTGTAACATCTTCCCTTAGGAAGATTCACCCTCCACCACCCTTTTTACAACTCTTAACACTCTTAATAGTCGTTGTATCGAATTGGAGTACATACTAATATTTTTACAAGTGTTAATTCTCAAATTACTCAACATTTAACGTTGAAAAGAAACTTATACAGGACTCACAAACATAGACGCAGAAAGCAAAATAAAAACGAAATATAATGTAGAACATTTTCGTATAATATCTTAACAACTTACAGAGAGACATCACAAGCTACTTAGCACTCACAAGCGCATGTGCAACATGCAATGACTTCGACTTGAACATATAGCGCGCTGCGTTCATACGAACTGTGCACTTTGATCTTGGATAGATGAGATGAGCAGTTAAGACACTATTAATATATCTATAATAATAATAATTGTCGCTTTGTGACAGAGTAGTTCGAGTTCAATACAATCTTATTACAAATCAGTGAGATATCGTTGAATATTACACCCCCGCGAAGAGAATTATAGATAACCTAGCAGATCTATTACGTCGATACAAATTAAGATCTATCGGCCTGACGCTTTATAAAGAAAAACACAGTTAAAATATTATAAATTATGCAACACAAAAACATCCATTATAGCATCTATTTTACATAAACTCCTACATTTATAATATAAAAATGCAAATTATCCGATTTAAAGTTACATCGATACAATAATTTAATTAAAAAAAAGGTATTGTAAAACCGTCAATATATTAATCAAAATGAATCTTTTGTACAATGACGTATAAAGCATACGATGAAAATAATAAATCGATCGATTAAAATTAAACAAAATAATAATAATAATAATCTTGGCAAGATTATAGACATGATTAGACTTGCACAGAAAAAAAATTATACAAAAAAAGGGTAAAAATAATCTTGCACGATTTATATAAAAATGTCAAAATTAAAATTATCTTACACTGTGAATGCACATCGGCCTCGTCGATATGTCAAAATGATAAAAAATAAAATAAGCAAATACAACATTGTATAATATTTTCGTGACTGCGCCTAATGATTAATAGACTTTATATTAAAATTGACGTTAAACTCTACATTATATATCAAAATCAAAACGTACATATATCACTGAGAATCGCGTTTGCACTCGTACAGAGCTCGTGTCTGCGCGCTAACAAACTATTATTTTACTAAATTCACACGCTCCAACCTTTTCAATCTTAACCACTGTTAATTGAAATACAAAAATATTTATAAACAATAATTTATACAGTTAACATGTAACAAACACGCAAAATATTTTACGTGCACGCGTATTTTGCGTCAACGCAACTACGTATCAATGTTACCACTTTATTGTACACTTCCAAGACATTGCTTGTTGGATCGTAGATTAGATTCGATGTATATAAAAGGAAAAGTGAACAGTAAAATAATAGTTCGGTAGCGAACTATGGCAGTACCTAGTAGTAGTAATAAATAAGTAAATCTATAAAGTTTTATCATACATCGTTCGCGGTCGCTCGTCGGTCGCCGTTTATTTCTTCCTCTTAAGCTTCGGTATTCTGTAACGCGTGCGGTGCGGTTAGTGGGCGGGGCCTCGCGCGGGACACGTGCGTCGCGTGACACGGGCGTCGCGTGACACGGGCCACACGTGACACGGGCGGGCGGCGTGCTCATTGAGCGATGGAAATATTGTTCAGACTGAGGTATTGAGGTGTGAAACGATTTGAAATAATGATCTCTTGTATAATAAAAATTGAATAGTAAATTTAGATTACGCGATTTTAAATATGGCTCTGCAACTTTTTGAAAGTTATAAAAAAAAACGTAAATAATATTTTGCATTATATTTGTGGATTTAAACGGAGCTGAAACTTACTCTACATTAAAATGCAGATTATGTACAACAGTGCATGGTAAAAAAATATCTGTAATCCTTTTAGATTTACGTACAATGATTTCTATTATTTTTCATTTAAAATCATTCCACCCTCGCAAATATAACTAAATAGTGATTCATTGTGAAATTTGCTATGCAACATGTTGCCATTAGTCGGGTGCTCGATGTAGCGTGGCTAGTTATTTACAATATATTCCAATGCAAGGACTGTGATGTGATAGTACTTATATAAATATTATGCAACATTGCAATTATGCATACCCCGAACTCTTCTTGTGCGGTGACGAGTGCGCCTTCTCCGACTCCATTAGCTTCGTGCTCGAATCCTTCATGAAACCTGAAAAAAAATAACTGGTGACAATTCCACACGCGGCTATCTGATCCCCAACTAAGCAATTTAATGCCTGTGTGATGGTAACCGGGCAGCTGATAAACATACAATATAGTACTTATATACATATATTTCAAACGTTCACAATGAGGCTACCAAATGCAAGGTAATTCGAATAGATCACCAATACACCCCAGCGCTGTAGAAGACGTATATAAATTGAAATATGTACCTAATATTAGTGGATTTACTAACCTTTACCCGAAGATCCAAAGACAGAATTGCCCAAGTCGTTCAAACTGCTCGTGAACTTGTCCGCTTCGCTGGCCAGCGCGTCCGATGTCGCCGCCCCGGTGTCTTTCACATTCCTCTCGACGCTCTGCCTCACCTCCGTCAGCCTGTCGCCCGCATCCTGCAGTCCGTCCTTGGTGGACGCCTTAACGTCCTCCAGCGTATTGCCGGCCGACAGCTGGAAGCCTTCGAACGCGTCTTTCACCTCTCCGAATAGTTCCTTGGAGGCCGCTTCGGTGTGATGCGCGGCCCCTTGCGCGGCGCCGGAGAACTCCTTCACGGAGTCGTCCAAGCTGTCGAACGTGTTGCCCGCCGAGCTCTGGAAGCTGTGCAGGGTGTCTTGCGCGGAGCTGTCGAGCCCGCGAACGTCGTCTTTGAGATCGGCGTACGTGTCGCGGGCGGTGCTCTGCAAGTCGTCCCACGCGCTCGCGGCGTCCGCCACTGTGTCCTTAGCAGGGCCTTCGAGTTTCTCGAAAGCGCTCAAGGTCGAGTCTTGTGCGTGACCGAACGCCCGCTTCGACGAGCGCTGCAAATCGTTCGCCTTGTCGCTCGCCGCGCTTTGGATTTCATGCAGCTTTTCATTCCCGGAGTCCGTCAGCTGTTCGAGCCGGTTCGCGATGCCGCTCTCGATTTCAGATTTTTTGTCCGCGGCCGCGTTTAATCTCTCTTCAGCGGTTTTCTTTATTTCGTCCGCCGTATGTTCCGCTTCTTGCCGTATCCTGTCCAGTTCTGTTTCCGCTGCACTTTGAACGGCGTCCTTGGTCTTTTTCGCTTCCTCCATTTTATTTTGCACAGTATTCTGTATGTCATTTTTAGTGTTATCTATTGTTTTTTTCGCTTCATCGGCTTTTTTAGCTACAGCATTTTCAATCTCATTTTTCGTGTTGCTAATCGTATCTACGACTTCACTCTTCTTGTCGTGTACGCTTTGAATCAAATGTTCTGCACCTTCTTTCAGATCTTCCTGTTTCTTCTCCACGCTTTTTTCTATGTTGTCTCTCGTAGCTGATGCCTGCTGTAAAAGATCGTTTGCTGTATCTTTTGTTTCGGCTACCTTATCTTTGACTTCATTTTCAATTTTATCTTTTTCCCCGAATATATTGTGAACTAAACCCGTGAAGAAGTTTTTGCTTTCTTTAGTTTTCTTCTTCGCCTTTCCTTTCACATCTTCTAGAGATTCATTTATTTCATGCACCTTTTGATTTGCGGCTTCTTTCACGTCCTCAACATTTTTTTCAACACCTGTTTTCACATCACGCGCTTTATTGCTGATTCCATCTTGTACGTCATGTAATTTATCTTTAGCTGCATCCTTCACATCTTGCGATTTTGTTTTCAAATCGTCCTGTATACTGTCTAATTTTTCATGTGTTGCAACCTTGACACTGTCATATTTATCCTGAACACTTGTTTTTACATCTTGGGCTTTATTACTTAAGTCGTCCTTCACATTATGTACAGAAGTTGCAACAGCATCTGCACCACTCTTTATATCGGTGTGTGCATCTTGCGCCTTGTGTTTTAGGCTATCTGAAACATTTTCAAGGGCACCTTCAACTTTCGATAATTTATCTTGTCCCCTCAATTTCAACTCTTCGGACTTTTCTCTAGCGAGGAAATCAAACTCATGGATTTTATTTTCCGCACTATCTTTCGCGCTTTCTGCCGTATGTACAAAATTATCCACAGCATTATTAGCAGACGATTTCACATCGGATATTGTATCGTGAACTGTTGTTTTTATACCCACTGCCGTTGCATTTATATCATCTTGTGCCCTTTCAGCGGACTTCCTAACCTCAATAATTTTATTGTCAACGACATCTTCAGCGTAATGAACGTTCTTTTCAACATTTGATTTCAATCCCTCTTTTTTATCGTTAAATTCTTTTACGGCTTTCTCTGATTTTTCGATCAGTTCTTCAATCACTTCATTGCTCTTTTGTTTTATGTTATCTTTCTCCTTTTCTATTTTGTCGAAACTATCTTTTGCTTCACTCTCGGCTCTTTCTGAAATATCCTGAAGCTTTTCATGTGCAGCGAATTTGACGTGTTCTATCGCGTCGGTTACATTGGAAGTGTCATCGTGTCTATGTTTTTCGCCCTTCTTGTACCTTCCTTCGCAGCATCCGTCATAGAATTGGAACGGATCCGTGCTCTTGCAATGTAACGGCGTGTCAACTGGTTGCATATGTTCGTACTGGTGGTAGACCTCTTCTGTTATTTTCTGCAAGTTGTGGGGTTTGTCTTCGTCTACGATGAGCTTCGTCGAATACACGTGACTGTCGACGTCGTCTTCATCCTTGATGTGCGGTTTCGTGTGGAGGTCTTTGAACATGTCCTCTACTTTGCCCAGTAGATCTTCATTGATGATTCTCGGCGCCGGTTTCGTGGGCGAGTCGTCCTTAGCTTCCCGAGGCTTGGGCTGGGGCTTGGGAGACGTCTCCTTCACCTCCTCGTCTTTGTCTTCGCTGTGACTGAAAATGTTCTTAACCTTGTCCGTGAGTCCGCCGAGGAACGAACCGCCTTCGGGTTTCTTTTTGCCCTTCTCCAAGGTGTTCATGGGAGTCTTGTCTTCATCCGAATCAAACGTGGCTTTCGTTTTGTTCGAGTCCACGTGAACTGAGTCACCGTTAACTGGGAAAGAAATTTCATCAATTTAATAAATGTTAATAATAAACTTATTTTGCGATTTGTAAATGAAACAAATTTTTAGACATTACCTTGAGGTTTGGTGTCTTTCTCATCTTTGTTCTTGTCTGTGTATTTCACATCACCGTTTGCAATGGTCTTGGCCTGTAACGATTAGAAATATAATTTAATATTTGACAAATATAACAATTGGTTATTTCTACTTTAGTAATATTACAAATGGCAACATCCCTTTAAAAGACAACAGTCACGACCGCTATTATCAATCTCCAATCACCATCTTATCTTTTTACAAATGTCATCAATACAGTTCTTTCCCGCCTAAAACGGAACTTCAGTCAGAGCGCCCGCGCGTCAATTCGTCGCTCTCTTCCCGCTACATGCCGTCACAGTCGACCTGTGACGTCACAGCCTAGGTCCCACCTTCGCAGTCCCAACTTTGTTTGACTACAATATACATATAATGTTGTTCAATAAAACTCACATGTCCATTTATCTGCGGCTTATCGTTGTGCCTGGGCAGCGAGCCGGGCCCGGAGCTGTTGTTGTGATCGCCCCAGTGGAAGCTGAGTTCGTCCTTCAACGCGTCGAAACCTTTAACACAATCAAACAAATGTTTCTTTATACACCTACATTCTGGAGATACAAAACATTATTAATGCTCTGGTAGCTGACTAATACCCTTTTTTTCACCCTTTTTAGGGGGCCACAGCTGGAGCGGGACTCCTCTCATAGTGGGAGGGATTTAGGCCGCAGTCTACCACGCTGGCCGAGCGCAGATTGGTAGACTTAACACAACTCAGAAAATATTATATGCTTTATAACATCTCTAAGGTGTGCAGGTTTCCTCACGACGTTCTTCTACGACGTTATAGTGAGTGATATATGTATATATATTTTTAAATCTAACACGTAATAAATCAGAGGCGCGGCTAGGATGGAATCCAGAC
>DWGJ01005161.1:0-10704 GCA_018246895.1 Aspitha aspitha aspitha
CTTCTGACAGGGTAACTAATAACACTCACTAACTGCACCAACTAACGTTAAAGGTTTGGGGCCGTAACGAAAACCTTGAAGTCGCGTAATATACTTGTAAATTTGTCTGGTGCAGCGTGAAGAGCGCGATAAAAATTAGATTTACGGTCTGATAGCACCTTTTGAAATATAACAACACATCACCATCGGTTCAGTAAACACTTATTACAAAGCAGCTGTGTCGCTCGGAGTTGCCTACATAAATAACGATCCTGTCGGAATTTCGGGATAAAAACTAACCTATATCTTGGTCTACAACCTTCTCTATCTTCACGTGGAATTCCCATTAAAATCGGTTCAGCGGTTTCAGAGTTAGCCCGGACAACAAAAACGCAGACAGACGAAAGTTTAAAAAGAGTCTGTTTTAGTATCGTGTAAATAACTATAAGCACTTGAGGACACACAGTTATTTGGAAATTACAGACAGACATATACTTAAATTTTATTTATTTGAGTTTATATTTATAGGTATCTATGAACCCGGTACGTCTACAACCTTATATGTACATAGGTAAGGCTTGCACGAACGAACTGGATCTTCGATATCAAAGATTGCGTGCGTTCGAGTTAGTTCAATCAAACGCTGAAGTGTTTACATATTTCAAGGTGATTTGTGGTGCAATGTCGGCAAAAAATAGACTGTTATGGGTGCTTTGTGGCGAATTTTCACCGCTCATTTCATAACTCGACAGAATCATCAACATGTTTTGTTTATTATCCACGAGTATTGAACGGAACATCAAATCGTTCAGAAATAGCGAAGCCAACATTTTTATCAATATAAATAAATGAATGAAGTGTAAATGAGGAAAAAAAGAATGAAAACGAACATCTCCAAACTTAATGTTAAAAATATACATTTAATATAAAAAACATGAAAAAAATAACAATAATACAAAAAACAAAAAATAGGAAGAAATAATTAAGCATTTTTTGCGGGAATCCCCGGCTACTGATCTTCGGTGTGGTCCTAGCATAAAAATACTATAGAGAGTCAGCCATAGGCAGGTATGTGACTACCAGTGTCCAACAAAATAAGATAGGGAATATGACAGACCTATACTTGTCTTTGTTCTACATTAGTATTTATGTATGGTTTATTATTTGCTTTCTCTTTTTTTTCGATGGACTAATTACATGTTGGACAGTTTAACCTGGCTCCCCGGATTTAAGTAGGTATGATATACCAATGGGCCCTAGTCATTAAGTACATAGTACAAAACAAAGTCGCTTTCTCTGTCCCTATATCCCTATGTCCCTATGTATGCTTAAATCTTTAAAACTACGTAACGGATTTTGATGCGGTTTTTTTAATGGATAGAGTGATTGAAGAGGACGGTTTATATGTAAGATCCAGTAAGTAGTGGAGAAATACTGTTTTATACCTGTGTGAATCCGGGGCGGGCCGCTAGTATTGAATAAATGAACATAATAAGTAAATATCACAACCCCTACTTAATTTTGTCGAAAATATTACTTCGAGTTGAATATTGATTAAAGATAGAAGTCATACTATTTATAAGTGTACTCGTATGTTGTAACCGTACTGTAGCTTAGTAACGCCGCAAGCGAGGCTGGCTCGTATAGAGAAGATCACGTAGTAAACGAAGTAAATCTTATCGCAGAATTTCAATGTTATGACCTTATGACGAATGGGTTGACCACTAAAGTGTTCTACGACAATACGCATTTGATAAGCACTGAGAAGGGAAATGTATGCTGGTAACTTATCATTGGCACTTGCTAATCTGTTGTGTATTAGCGTGTCATGTGTCAGATTAAAAGTTTTCTTTCTTTCTAATCTCAGAATCATACTCTGATAACATCGAAAAGAAAGTTCGCTTTTGACGTATTTAGTAATACATAGATACATACATACATATCGTCACGCTAGGTCCCTAACGGGGTAGGCAGAAAGCAACGAGTGCCAAATATCTCTATCCTTACCAACCTGCCGTGCTTCATCTATGTACATTCCTCTCTCCTAATGCATACACGCCGGTTTCGGAGGCTCTTGACTCCCCATCACCCAATTCAGTCATAGAAAAAGTTGTAAACACTTGAAACGATTCGATTTAATGAAGACAAGATTTTTATTAAAATAATGACAAAAGGCTCGCCACAGTTCGAGCGAGAACGAGCCTTGGGAGACTCGGAACACCGAGACAACATGGCGGCGGCTTGTTTGTCCATTACCCCGCGGACTGTGCAAATACAGAGCGTCCATTGTTGGCAGCGATTCCGATTTTTTTTCTTACCACTGATAATTCTGATCAATTTATATTTTTTACCATACAAAAGAGTTCGTTTGTTAATTTAACCACACAATACTTGTATTGGTGATAAAATTGTTACTTTAATAGTGTAACAAAGTTCTTAATTATCTGTGGTTGTCTTTAAATAAAAATGATGCCTGTCAATTTTTGCTAGAACTAATCTTTATACACAGTTGATAAATTGATTATAATTTTAATATTGAAAGTACAAATTTTTATTACCTATAGATCTAATTTTGTTGAAATCCAGCTCCTGAATATGTTTGGAAAATTCTCTAAAGTAAACAGTTATGTGAAGCCTTCGTTTTTACTTCAGTACCGCACAATACAAAATTACGTTTGTTAGGAATTTGATGACAAATTTCTCTTTGGTCTTAAGACATTTTCCATTCCCCAAATGTATTCGAGTTAACATCGTATACATAATTGCTGGCTGTAAACAGATCAGACTAATAATAGAAGTTGATAAATAATATTTTGATTAAACAGGCCAAGGTCGTTTGCGCTCACTTCAGAAAAGATAAAGTGAAGCGATGAACAGATAGAATAGAATTTAGCACGGGTCAGTTATCAAAAGGGTTTGATTAAAATTCTCAAACCTAAAGGGACAGGAGTTCAAGTTGTTAAAGCGATCAAAAGTTTCTTAATTTCTATATTATTTACGTTATTTTGTATATTCGTCTACTTGATAGCTTACTCAGTAACTCTTATATAGCGACTCATAGAGTATTGATTAACATAGCTGAAGTTAAGTTTCCGATTAAGCTTCTAACTAATATATTACTTCTAACGATTGTACTGAGGACTGAGGCTTATCTCTCAATGACGCAACATGACATTTGTCATTTGACCTTGACAAATCCATCTAGCGCGGATTAGATATTTGAGTTGATTGCTATTAAATGTTTGATTAATTGATATAGTTGTCATGTAACATGATTTCAGGGGATTAATAAAGCATAATATGCTGGCAAATTGACTGGCAGAATCTATATAATTAATCTAGCATTAAAATATGCCTACAAAGCGTTATAGTTGATATATTTTTAGTATTTTTTTTACTTTTGACAGCTTATTTAAGTTTTTAGGTCTAACCATAAGCGTGCATACCTATGCATTTTAACATTTGTAATATAAGAAATATGAATTTTTTTTCAAAATTTCATCCTATTATTAATTATTTTAAGCGATGGGTTAAAAAGAGCATTTTCCTTATATTGTCGCAAGCCATCACTACTCGACTAACAGAGCCTCAATCATTGTCTGCATCTTAAGTTTGAGTTTTGTATATGTAGCGTGGTAGATGATCTATATTACCTAAGCTTTTTTTACCGGAATTCCTATACGGATGAGATAGAAGCGTATTCCCAGTATCCAAGCAGTTTTCAATTACAATCCTTTTAAAAGGGGAGACTATATAGTTTCAAGTTCACTCTTTGGTTCAGATTCAAAGTAGAAATGCTACTACCAAAGTAGCCTTTTCAAAGTACTTTTAATTTGCGAATAATTCTACTGAAGTCCTATACCTAAGAGGAAAAGTTAAAAATGTTCTACATACATACATACCAACGTAACGGTAAAGATTCCGAAATTTTGTCCTCGTTTAATTAATGGCGGTAATAATCAAAAACCTCAGTAATGACGTCATAAGCAGCAAAGGGTTACGCTATATGGCTTAATGCGAATTAATTATCCTTTGTACGAGTAATGCCCGGACTTGACCTGCACTCATTTTTCGTATTTAAATTCCCTTTCTGATAGCTGTTCTGGTTGCTTTATGATGTACAATTGCATATTTCGTATTTCGGTACCGAAACCACCCAATTGTATCCCAACGATGGGCATAAGTCTCCCCGTAATTCTCTATGGCTTGTGTGTTATTTATATTGTGATAAATGGGTTGTTACCTCATACCAACGTACCTGATACCTCATATGGACGTTATATGAGACCGATTTTCAACCAGGATTTTTTGGGTGTAGAATGGTCTATATATAAATACCTGATTAGTTTATAAAAACAATTTATAACTCCCAGTAGTTTCCTTCTATGTACTATGAAACGTAATTTTTGAACACTGAAGCAACTTAGCGGGATCAATGAACTCTAGTCCTGTTTCTTCTTAAGCGTTACCATGGACACTAATTAAGTTCGATCTTTGTATGCTCGATAAATATCTGCAGGTCTTTGAAAAAGTCTTTTGTCAATTCGGATGACAACCAAATAAAAACATTATTAACAATACTCAACTGGAGTGTAGCGAATTGTATTTGAGGTTCCTATAACCGCTAATTATCAACTCGGTTCCTCGATTGGGTTGCACGTTTAACAGTTACTAAGGAAGGTTACGTTTCCAAGGTTGAGTATTCGGGGACTGTGAAACCGCGAAAGGACAGTAAATTATGTTGTTGTTTGGCACAAAGGAACAATCGATATATTTCTCATCGCAAACCGCGCTATTTGTAACGAAACACATTACTATTGGCTCGTTATGTAAACCCTGTGTGTGCTAAATTTTTAATCTATACTTAATATTATAAAGCTTGAAGAGTTTGTTTGCTTGAACGCGCAAATCTCAGGAACTACTGGTTCGAATTGAAAAAATATTTCTGTGTTGAATAGTCCATTTATTGAGGAAGGCTATAGGTTATGTAACATCACGCTATGAATAATAGGAGTGGAGCAGCAATAAGAAATGTTGCAAAAACGGGAAAATAACGATTTCCACGCGGGCGAAGCTGCGGGGATAGCTAGTATAATACATGCAATACTGGGTATTAAACCGACTTTAAATACCTGAATCTTTAATAAATAATTAAACATCTTAAGCAAATATAAGACTATATTGAATGTAGATCGTTTTACAGAGTATCCTAGTTATGTTAGTATGAGTTAAGACACGAATGCCAAATCTCGTAAAACGATAGGACTACCTACAGAACCTATAACGAACCCGTCCATTGTCTTCTATGTAACATGTATTTTATCAATGTACAATAATGAGTTTGCTAAAGTGAGTTTATATCGAGAAAAATAACATTAGTAGGGATTTATGATTCGGGTTAATTTTGCCGGGCCTTTCTAAAGGGAAATGTCGTTAGCCGCGCCTTTAACAGCAGGAAGCTGAATTTTATGTAAGTACATTGATGTCGGTTTATGTTATATCTCACTCATAAATGTTATCTTTTATTCATTGTGTAAATACTTGATGATAAGCTTCAAGGCAAGCAAGGCTTTATCTCCCGGTTGTATAATACAATGCCAAGCTGACGTTACAGAAACAATCAGCCGTAGGCATTTTACGATCTTTCAAATAGTTATACAAACATTGTCCTACAATGTCAGTCTGATAAAAAGTCTACAATATAATTTGTATAAGGAATTATTCATTGCAATGTTGACAGACAGACTAAAAGAAAAAAGGATAATGTTTTCTATTTTAGTTCGTCTCATCAGTCAAATAGGCGCGTGACTAAAATATTTTCAACCCTTGTCATCGCGGTATAAAAAAGCTACGAATCCATTAACGAAATTGCTCCCACAAAAATCGGAGTCCCGTCACGTCGAAGGTGATATAAGCAAGATTCAGAACAACATGTTAAATCGAATAATACGTTATCTGAAGAATATGGGCGAGGTACGTGAAGATTCCGGCCGTCAGTCCCTTGCGGCGACCCAAATAAAATACGAGAGGACCCAACTTAGGTGGTAAAGCGGCAAATGACCGCCCATAACTCGACAAAGTTCCACAATAATATAAGTAGTTATATTCGCGCACGTCACACAAAGTAAGAAGTTGCGTAATCCTGGCGACGAAATTCGTTACGACTTCAGGACGGCCATATTTCGTATTTTGCTAATGAAACACCCAATGTATGTGAACAGGGGAAGAAACTTTTGGTTGATTAATTGCAAAGCTGTGTTGGCAAAAAGCTGGAATATTGCGACAGAACGTTAGACTCGAGTTTTGAATTAAACATCGCTTACATTTTGCACCGTAGCTGGTGATGCGCGTCCTTTATTATGGATGACTTGTTTAAAGATACACCGTTCTTCATTAAAATTCAATTGATTGACGTGTAAACATAAAACTGTTAGAAAGTGCCAACTAGTTATGTTTTTACATGTAAAATACATCCTACGTAAACAATTGACACGTAGAGAATGCCATGAGGCACTAAGTTCGTCGTTTGTAATCCCCTAGATTACGATAAACAATAAATAAACAAATAACTCGCACTATTATTCAATTGATTGTTTATTTAAATGCTGTTAATGACTAGAATAATACTAATAGCCGGGGAAACTGATTTTTTATAAAATACAACAAAAGATATTCTACTAAAGAAAAGAAAAATATTGTTTGCATTTTTAACAAATGATCGAATACGTTACAATTTGATTTTTATCCAACAGTACAATATTTTTAGCACCACATTACAACCAATCAAAGACTATACGAAGTCACTAAGCCAAATAAATCGCCAGTTGAGAAATTCACTCGTAAACTAAAAGAATGAAGTGAAGTCCTTATAACTTAGTTAGGGCGCATAGATAAAATCAATCTCGGGATTACAAAAGTTTCCAGGTAAACTTTACCTTCTTTCCCAGATTGTAAGGGACTTGATTCACTATATCCGAATCGAACAAAAGAAAATACGTATTTAAAAACGTAAGGAAATTGAAATAGCAACTATTGTTTGATTGATCTAAACAAACTCTCAAGCTACATTACGTTACAAAATTAGTATGGCTTTATAAAGTAAGGTACAATAAAAAGAATATACACTACCTACCTAAACCTAATCTAACTTATTTACGACGTTTTGGACTTAGCTATTGAGCATTGGACGAAATACTTTTCTAGTATTTTCGTCCTTGCCAAATTGTGATCGTTTATGCAATACTAGTATTATTATAGACATTAGGCACTTATTCCATACATTTGCAGATGCTTACTTTCCTAGAGCTATACATATTGCAACTTTTATTTTTGCTGTGTAAGAAATGAACAACTTGTAATGCAATGTACGGTAACATCTTTCAGTCTTGTAACGAACTGTTAATACCAAGAACATAGCTATAAAAATTCGTTTATCTGTTTGAGGTGAGACGATTTACTGAATTTTCTTTTCCCATCGAGTTTCCAAATCACTACCAGTTTTTCCCAAACTAAATTAAGTTGAATTGTTCGACGGTCTGGTTCCTCCGTTAGCTTTGGGTTGTCTCGAGAACATATTCATTTTCAGATCAGTTTTTTTTTTATCATTCAATTAAGAAGCAATTACGGATAACTACGAAACTTAACATATTTTGATATTGTACGCTTTTTTACATTTGAGTTCCACTTTATGTTACACTTTATTAATTTTTATTGTAGTAGAAATAATACGGGTATTAATTCGAACGGCACTGAATATATGTTCCACCTTTTATTGTACCACTGTGGGAAATGTACCTACATTCTTAGTGACGAGTAGGCCATAGTCTACCAAACTGGTCTACGGACTGGCAGACTTCACACACCTAAGAAAACATTTATTTTTTATAACATGCTTTAAGGTGTGCACATATCCTCACGACCTGTTCCTTTGTTGTATCATATTTAAATGTTCCGTGTATGAATATGGTTAGTGTCTCGATTTCGATTAAATCCGCTCTTCTTATATGACAAGGAAAGTAATGTTCGCTATTGTTTTCGGTGGCGCAGCTTGCTGGTAGCGAACTAGCAACAGCACGTGGCACTAACGACTGTGTTTACTAACTTATTTCGATCGTGCAGTTCATTTGCTGTATAGTTGTAATGAGGGGTTTATTTATGCGTAATTATTACCATTATCAACCAATCGTACATCATTTGACTAGCAAAACATTATATTTAATCTGCAAACCTGCAATATTTCAAATTTATTTAAGACACTGCAATTGTTCACGTCGCAAGCTATATTGATATTTCATATTGTTTTAGTAGCAATTTACATTTTCTATTTTTATAAAAGAACAACTCGCACGGAGGATGTTATAAGAAATGCTTCTAAGTAAGGCGCGCTCAGGAGCTTATTTAGCGTCAAAATTGCTCTTTAAAGAGATTCATGCTTATTGAAAACATACGGAAGATGTTATATTTAGTTTTAACACGCTTATCGCAAATGGTATACTTGAAAAAGTTAATCGTCGTAATATCTGTAAAGTAATGCGCTGTTTTGGTACTATTCCACTTCGATGCACATAGGACCAATAATTGTAAAATTATTTAAGCTTTTTGTTTTCAAACAGCAGCGGGCCCGTCCCTTTTATTCGTCCGTGTATTTTAGCGTTAATGGACGCATAATTGGACTCCTCACTAACTAATGGGCGATTACACAGGCCTACGTAGGTTATGTAGGTCACGGGAATTAGGATAGGTGATAACATTGTAGTATCCTTTGGGATACTGTTGCTTATACAGCGGATTAACTGCATAAACACACAAGCGTGTGTGGGATACATTATTCAAAAAACGCTTTTAATTAACATAAATTTAATTAGAATTACCTATGTTAACAGTAATTAGTAAAAGATTATGTGTCGATAACTTAAAATTAACAAGAATTACGACTTACGTAAAGGTGGCATCGTATATATACAAGTACCTACATGTTTCATTTATATTTAGTCTTGTTGAATTTTACTTTCCTAGTTAACGTTTTGCAAAAGTGTTTTTCTGTGTTAATTATTTTGTACATCTTTTGAGTAAATGAATCTTAAACCGTACTTATGAGGCATTTCAACTCAATCGTCGTTCACATTGCACATAATAAGATTGACGTTATATATGTACCGTAAACACTAGGGAGCATCGATATTTCTACTCACTAATAAATATCTATTATGAACAAACTATGTTCCCGTGCGGTATTCCAAAGATATAAAGTTATTGCAGATCGAACCAACAAAACAAACCGAATCACCAATTACACAGCAGATTATATGAAAACTTGTTCAGTACGTTGTTCAATTAACTGCAAAACACTGGGGGACTCATTTGGATTCCGCTGCAAGTGAATACGAAATTAATTAATTTAGTAATAGTTGGCAACAACTGTTTTCACGCGGATGGCTAATTTGAGAATAGCTAGGATACTGTTCCTTCGTATTATCTACTATTGTCGTGCTAATTAAATATTATGATTACATATTCTAAGCTTCATTATGTTAAGTGTTAAGTTGTAGTTTAGTATGGACCTTGAATATGGTACAATTCCATGCTTAAGTTTCGGCATAGTGCGTTCAGATTATTCCGATGCGTTCCGGTTTAAACTGATGTTAGCCAGTAGGAGGACATGCTGAAACCATGTGTCCCAACTTAGCACGATTCAAGGCGTATTCGTTTACGGCTTCCTAGCCCTAGTTCGCTTGTCGTGCAGTCTGATGTGGCTTGTAAAACGAAACATTGTTTTGAAAATTTGTTTGCACATTGTACAGTGTTGCCATTTTGTTTATACCTCCGTATACGTTAAGCATCAGGGCTTATGCTGGGATTTGTAAATGCGTTTCAGTTTTCCAGTGTGTTGTGTTACAAAACCTTTGCACTTGATTATATTCCTATATCACCAAATCGAACTAAACACAATAAACAGTTTAGGTCTATTTGATAGAAAATTGATCTGTATGTTTAAGTGTATTTATATACCTAGTAGATCATTTTAGCAAAACGAGATTTTCAGAAATCGGATTTTAGATGTCACCACCTAATGTTGCCTTAGTAGCCCTCACAATATCATCCTTCGAACTATGCAGTTTTCTAGATACTCATATTTTAACAAATCCTGACAATTTGTTTCTACTCAATTTTAATAGCTACGTTGTAAAGAAGTAGGGCCGTCTTAAAATTTAATCAAGATCCAAAATCCTCTTTGGGGGAAAAAGAGTTTAATATTCATGCGCAGATGAGATTCTTCTTAAACATGGAATATGAAGCTTGGAATTCGGGCGCAGTAAATTATTTTGTGTAAGAATTAAAGTTGTAAATTTAAATATAAATACTTACCTTTCTACCAAGGTCTTAGTTTATTTTTACCGTTATAATAACTGTATCATACATGCATGCATAATTTGTTATCATAGCCATTTGCTTTTCTTTCCACAATTAAAATGAGATAAAACAGAATACAATGGCTATTGAACTGTTATGTATTTTAGTACATACGAACGAAGTATAATCTATATATTAATACGTGAAGCGAAAACTTTGGACCCCTTTTTACGAAGATTGCTTGCACGTAGGCGTATGAAATTTGGCACACTTATAGTTTATGTGTAGGAGAAGTGCATAACGCTAATATTTTTCAATAATAATGCTTATAAAGTACATTAAATCAATAAATAAAACATTACACACACTACCATG
>DWGJ01005162.1:0-10703 GCA_018246895.1 Aspitha aspitha aspitha
TTCACGGATAAGGGCCGGGTGGTTGCCGCCCCGGGGGCCGCCGCCTTGGCCCCCCCTTGTTCCCCTTTTCCCCCCCCCCCCCCCCCCCCCCCCCCCCCCACAGCGCCCACAATTTCCAATTTGCAAACAAACCGTTCGTTATCACCGTCAGTTAAACAATGAAACGAAATTCCAACACACAAGTCGACAACTGCGTGTGTTCTCACTATTTTTATCCACTTGCCAGTGATTTTTAGAATGCGTTATATTTTCAATGTTGTTGTTTTTACTTGTACCCCGTCGTTTTTGTAGTGACCGGTATGCAAATCACTTTAATTAATATTTAAATTTAAATCGCGCGTTGCTATTTTTGGCGTGGTCGTCGTTGTTTTTTTCGCAATTCAATTTTTGAAAAGACATTTTTAAATTCTAAATGGCCGGAAACATTTGTAGCGATCCAAACTTGTATTAAAGGCATTCGATAATGTAAATGATATTACAAATAAAAAAAAATTATCAATGTGTCAAATACGACCGTTCAGCGTCTGTCTGACCTGACAATAAGCTGATTCCGTGCTATAGAAAACCTGGCAGCTAATAAACTACGTAATTATACTTTTCCTACATTATATTTCAATACAAAGACAAACCAAATAAAAAACATTTATGCTTTATATATAAAAAGTATATATATATGTATATATAATAAGTATATGCTCATCACACAAATTTTTCTTGGAGAAGATTCGAACCTAGAATCCTTGGCTCAAATATAAGACAGAAACCTACTGAACCAAAGGACCTATCAAAATGAGTTCATTTCTTATCTGTAGACCGTTATGCTTAATAGCACTCATCGCATTATTGTCCCTACTATTTGTATACAGACAACATTGACAATGACAAATGTATCACTCACACCCCATTCGATGGTCTGAACATTAACTATTTGAACAACACGTGTACATTTTACGGTTCCGATGAGATCCACATTTCCATATACAGGGATTAATTCCATGGGATTAATGTGACGAGGCTTTAACGACCACGTCACTCACAGCATCTCATCTTTATGACGTTCCAATCACAAACTCTGATGTAAAATAGTAAATCAAGGTTTGCTACAGTTACGACTTCTGGAGTCAAAACAATCTTAGGACCAGTCTGACATGGCCATTTACGATCCCGAACTAAGCAGAACCATTGCTTTAGTAACCCAAAACGGTAGATAAGATACATATTTAATCATCTCATAGATAATTTTACATGCAGACACAGAACAAATGCTTGTGCTCATCAAATCAAGATTAGTTTTGGTCTAATCTAGAACAACCGATTTAGCAGCCAGTCACCAACCACTAGTCCAAAAGCTTAGTCAACATTACTATTGATACTATTAATAAAAAACTAATCAATAACGAATAGACATGCCGCCCACCCATCTTGTCCTAATTCAAATTGTTTCATTAATTACTCTTAATTAATAAAAAATACTGGTAAAACGCATAAACACACATTTGCGTCATTAATTTTACAATTATTTCAACAGTTCATTCCGCCCCTCGGGCTGCGGTAGACGGAGGAAGTGGCGGCAAGAAAACTTCTAGGGTTTAGACGGGGTCACAGACTTTTTTCAACCATTTAATTTCGCCGCAATAAAAAAAAATTTGAGGACAATTCCACGCACGGCTGTCCGATCCCAAACTGCACTAGGTTATTTCTGCTTATCTTACTGATGAACATTATGTTACACGAATTTGTCAGACCATGTCTAATGACGAGTCACGGTATCATCGCAGAACCTAAAGTCATATTCCACCTCTGAGGCAATGGAAATTGCTGAAAGGTCGTTGCAAAATGCGTCGATTTTGAAGCGAGCGCTATAAAAACGTGTGTTTATTCAGTAAGTTTCTGATTAAAATTAAAGATATGGGACTGTAAAATCGGTGATTTAATGTAGGTATGTCATATTTGTAGGTTCCGAACGGGTAGAATCGCGAGTACCGGCTGATGGCGTAGAAGATTATTTAGAAATGCAAAAGCACTTTAATGTAATTGACACCTGTACAGGGGGTCGCAGAGCTGGAAATTTCATTAGGGAGTTAACTCGAATTGCCACTGAACCGTAGCTAATTGCTGCTCGTTCGATGTTATTTATTTTGGCCAACTTTGTAATTATGTTCCGAAGTGTGTCGCTCTGGAAAAGCAGCCTTTGCATCGCTTCTTTGTTTTCAGTATATTTTAAACAATGGTTAATTTTGAAAGGTTCTTTCTAATAAACGCAATAAATGAAAAACGAATTAGATTACACAAACTACAATAAAGGATTAAGAGAACACTGCACTTAATAGAAGCATCTAGAAACAATTCATTCTTTCTTTCCAAATTCGTATCGACAGTCTAATTGTAACCTCAGTATTTATCGGACAGGTGCTTGCATGTCAAACTTTTTATTGATCACGAATTTGTATATTTGATTCAATTCGAAATTGCAATGAAGAAGTCGTTAAAAATTGCAATGAAGACACACGTCTATGGCAGCTGTTGATATACACATTTACAAATAACATTAGCACAATATATCCTACATAAATGTGATAATTTTAAGTCCGCTCTAATATAACGTGAGATAAAGGAAATCTTTGAAATTAGCTCATAGCGGCTGAAGGTACGTTAAAGGCAGTTCCGAGCGCGCGGCGCCGCCTCAGAGCGCCGCGGAGCCTATTTTTCATGTTTTCAACCGGACTTTACAGTTATATATATATTTCACCACCTGTCCAGCGTTCCGCGACTGTATCTTGACTCTTTTGATCGAAATACGTGTAGAAAATTTAAATATCCTACTATTAACCTACTAGGAATTTGGATTCCAGCCGCCCGTCCCGTGGTTAGTATGGTTCAAACACCGACATGAACGTTACAAACTTAAATGCATATTTAAAACTTAATTATACTTTATAGTAATGTAGGGAAATATCGCCAGGAAATCTGCAAAACAGAATTCTCTATATGGTTTTCCATGGTGTGTGAAGTGTGCTAAGTCGCACTAAACCAGCGTGGTAGACTGTCGTCTTACAATTTTTCATTGTGACACGAGACCCCTGTCTAGCAGTAGAATAATAATAGGTTTGAAAGCAAAATAATTGTATATCAACAGTATTTAGCTAACGTTTCACTTGATTACAACACAAACCTTCACATTAATCAATGTAAAAACAAACGGGAAACATAAATTTTAATCCTTAATTAAATCTTAGGGATCAAAATAATGCCGGATTCTCAAACAAAGCACATTATTAATTTCTATCAATCTTGTCTAACGGCGGGGAGAATTCCATCACTGACTCATTCCGTTCTGCCCCTTAATTCCCGACGCCCACGCTCAAGTTCAACCAACTGATCCGTCGTTAAAATTCCGACAACATCACATACGAATAACAATTTCAAGGTTACAGCCGAACAAACAAGTTCCATGTGTATCACTATGGACTTGCCGCATCGCAGACGAGGAACCGCAGCGACGGTGACGAATACCTAAAGTTTATGACCTGACGTCTGTTTCAGCTATTTACGGTACCAGGAAACCATGAATGAGCCAAGGAAACGATCAACAGTTCCAGTACAGTTGCAATGCAAGCGAACTGCAAGGCGCGGTCAGCGGTCAGCTGGGTGACCGATGACTAATTATCACGAGCGTTTCCGTGTTTCGGAGGGCAGTCGACTAACGACACTACACTACGACAGCGTGAAGTATGCTCTAGCCAGCCTTTAGTAGTGGGATAGATCTGTGCCCAGCACTGTTATAATTGAATAACATCTCGTTTGTAAACTACATTGTTATATGTTTTGAGTCAAAGACCTTTCACATGCCATTGGGTCTGTATAGTCGGACATCACGGCCATTTAATCCAGTGACGAGTAAATCGTTAGTCACGCATCGTCGGCGCGACGGACGTGTGACAAACAGTTTACAAAGTACAATATTTGGAGACAGCACAGTCGTGTAACATAATGGAAATTTATGATACATCGGCGCCAGTTACCGTGTCATACATTTAATGTAAATAAATTCGCTCCTTACGCTACGAGCTTAATGCAGTATTTATGTCATTACACGTTTTCTATTTACGGGGCCGTTTTGTGTCGGATCTTTTTTCTTTGTTATCGAGGTGAGTTAGCGGAAATTTCAGACTCGGATTTTACGTCACGTCATCGACAAATTTATAAGCGCTATTTTATGCGCCTTTCCCCTTAGTCACGATTTGCGTCACAGTAGGTGACCGATCTTCAAAGGGTGAAATTTCTTAGAGAAAATAAAGAGGTTCCCGCTTGCTACGTTTTGACAGACGCATTAAGGCACAAAGGCTTCAATTTATATTTCCATTAAATCACGGGTAGATTGACGTGTATATATTCGACCGGTGTCAGCCGGAATATCCGGTATGTAAAAATTAGATGCAGATTTATTACGGGAACGCCCCGTGCATAGTAACGGGCTACAAAAGGTGACAATCATATAGAGTCGCCGTTAATAACGCTACCTAGAGTCTGGACGGCGATAACGTTGTAATACAAATGTAACACTGTGTATAAAAATTTCCGCAATTCGCGTTGCAGTTCATAAGCGACATCCAATTTCGGTTTAAGTCAGACGAAGTGTTATTGCGCTGCAACCCGCAGCGTCCTGGCCGAAATTCGATTTTGCGCTGCGGCATTACTTTCCTTAATCAAAGCGCTCATAAAATATACTTTTACGGAGTTGCTTTCATTTTACGATCACGTCTGGCTCAACAGGCGCTCGCTCGCGCCAGCCAGGGGCGAGGTTGAGCGCAGCGCCGACGGAGCATGCTCGAGCGAAGGGAAACGGCTCGCCGCTCATTTTACATTTTCAATTTCACCCTTTTCATTACATTCGCGATTCGGCTACTTTACTAGTAGTTTTTCCGGGCGGCCTGCACGAGACTGCATTCGGCCCGCTTTGATGCACTTATTTTAAAAGGTTGTAGTAGTCGTAGTAACAACGGAAATGCACGAGTTTTCGCTTCTCCGCAACGGGAAGACTAATTAAAGTTTACATGTAAGTTTTGTATTTCAATATATCGTTATTCTCACACATTATAATACACTAGCAAACACCTCGCGACGTTTAGTTTCAACACTTACCTACTGTTGATATAATATAGATAGGTGATATTAATGTACTTGTGAAAACAGCCACACCCTTCAAACCGAAATGCGACTCGATTATCTATTGTATCACCGCAGAATAATACGCCCCGAGCGAATCGTAATTTACGTGTTTTGTTCACATTTTTAAATATCAACAATCATATTTTTAACTATCATAAATTCCTACTTCCCTACTAATATTATAAATGCGATTGTAACTAAACCGATTTTAAAGAAATTTGGTACAGCTATAGACTGGATCTTGAGAAAGGACATAGGCTACTTTTTATCGCAAAAAAAGGCTTTGAAGGGGTTGAAATATGGGATGAAAGTTTGTATGGAAGATCGTCATTATCGAAAATAAAACATTTAGTCAGTTCGTATGAAATATATTACAACAAAACTAGCATTTTTGAAATTCTATCTGTATGGGGGGTGAAATAGGGGATGAAAGTTTGTATGGTGTAGGTATTAACGCGGGTAAAACTTTATAACATATTGATTTCAATGCGGGCGATGCCGCGGGCACAGCTAGTTCATGAATATAATGCTTCGTGTATAAGGCGATCGATTTCCGAGCGATGTTCTGTAAACAATTTCCAAACATTTAATAGTAATTTATATGGCAGTTGTCAGTAGATACAAAGTTGCGAATAGGGTGGCTTGTTAAGGCAATAGTTGAACTGTAACGACCCTTCCACCTTCACGCACCTCGTGATAACACAACACCGTCGAGTTTGTGCTTTGTTCACTCTGTCATTATTATTACACGTTTATTATTGTTTGATTAGTTTTAGGTTGAATCGCTTAGAGAAATCTTCAGTCAAAATATTGTGAACACGTATGGATTTATATCTATTCGGTTTAATTAACCGGTTTATTGGAATTTTATGTATCTTCTTGTTGATGTAGTCGAGTACGAGGCCTTATGTATAATAAATGTGTTGTATTGCAGATGTTATCGAGCAATCGTAAAGCCGGTACTTGGGTAGTTTGCTGCGTTGCCGCACATAAAGCTTGATAAAGCCTGAATCACCAGCACGCCGTTAATTAAACAAACTGTACTTAAACTTCACGTATCTGTGTGGTTTCTGCTGATAATGGGCAACAGTGTGGTTTGATATGAAGTCGTAAAATTGTAAATGACCGCTGCATATAAAACAAGTTTGATAACTTGTCTAATGTGTGGTAAGTGCGCTTATGTTTGAGCTGGAGCTTACGGGTTTAATTCTCGGCCAGAACAAATATTTCATGTACAAAATTTTGTATTCAGTGTATACGGATGATTACCACAGCACAGTCGCATAAGTCGTCCTAAGATTATGTATCTTCTTGACATTTGCTTTCCTCTATTTACTAGTCGAAATCGTTAGGAAACTAAATACACGAATATCTATACTAGGACTTTAGTCCGACGTCTCTTTACATTTATAATAAAATTGTACTGTCTGTCTGTAATGTTTAGAATATCAGATTTTTACTAAATGTATGTAAATACGGCACTTACACAAACCGAAACCCGACTCTTCAATTCCCTCTGTCGGTCTATTTGAAACTGTCTGATATCTGAAACGAATGCGCCGATGCTGACAAAACTTTCACTGGCGGATAGCTAACGTTATAAGGAGTAACGTAGATTTCTATTATTGCCACCGTGTTACATTTGATAGCCAAATAAAACGTTCTATCCGAGTGTACAGGAGGGCGCGGCTATTCATTATAAGACTCATCAAACCCGCGGAGTGGTACTGACAAGTGTAGTACAGCACCAAATCACCGAATCCAATCACAACGGCGCCACAGTCGCAGTGGCAGCCGCATGAAATGTCGAAATTGTAATAAGTCGCTGAATTCGAACGTCGCGCTGTCAAGGCTTGTCAGTATCGTGACGCGCTTTAAGTGTTTACGAAACAGGGTTTACTCGTAACTCTGGCAGCTATCCCGGATATGTGCCGAGAATGTTCTTAACGTTGTATCCGCAGAAAGTCTAAAAGAGAAATTTAAAGCGATTAAAAACCTCGAAAAGCAACTAAAATTGGATTTGACAAAAGCCTAGCGTCTCTGGAAAATATAAAAACGATTATGTAATGGCATGTATGTAATGGCACCGAGAGTTTTTTCTGCCCCCTTTTTTCTCTCGGTCGACATTACACCGAAATCCATACAAATATTGGGTGTTTTTAATCAACATCTTCATATAATACTTTGTGTAGTATGGTACTAAAGTAGTGGTTTTACATTGATTTATTAAATATCTAAAGTAAATATAAATTCCAATTTAGACGATTTAATAATATGAATTTTAATATAAGAAATTTATACGCCGCCAAAAGCTAAATATGCACTGATCTAATAAATTTAAAAATCTTTAATATTTTTGTCTTTGTCTCGCAGCACAGGAAAGGATACATTCAGCATTGTTCATGAGTAATTTAATTGAACACAGTCGCAGCCGCTCCCAACACGTTCACAATAGTTTCAATCAGAATTTGTGATACATTGGAACGCAAACTTCCCGACAGCTCTATCGGAATGTGCTAACGCCGGGAATAATCCCGGCCGTTCCCGGATATAGGGAATGTTCCCGGCATTAAAACGGTTACCGAGTTAATTGTAGCAAACATATGTTGTGTACGGACGCACCGTTTGTGCCATGTTACAGAAACCAAATTGTTTACCAGCAACAAAGAAACATGATAATGAGAACATGTTACTTTGACTTTGTTGAGGCCTATTTTGGCCGGATACACAACATATTTCTGCGTTCTTTGACTAACTTGTTTATTTAGTGGTTAGATTGACCGCTAAACCGGGGGTCTTGGATTCGATTCCTACCACGAATAAACATTTGTGTGATGGGCAGATAGATATGTTTGTTCTATGTCTAGGTGCATTAAAACACCTGTATTAGTAGATATATAATACTTATACATGTATGTTTATCACAAGTTCGTGATTATTTAAGTTTATCACAAGTATCGTAAGACTGCCATTCATAACGATTAATTATTTGTATCACATTTAAAATTTCTGCGTGAAATTAACGAATCTCAGCTAAAGATATTAATCCGCACCGATTGCTAATGTCGCAGCACGGCAACCCTCTTGACACTGCAGCCACTGCACGACGACCCCAGACCGTGGCTGCTTTGCAAATCGCTTGCAATCTGCATCCGGGTCAGGGTTGGAGCGATATGTGAATGTCATAAACACATTACGTTAAAACTCTATAACCACAACAAACCATCGTATACCTATAGCACAGCGCCAATAAATCCGTCAATCTCAATCAAGGAAGTGTATATAACTATGGTTGGGGCAGGGGGTTGCCGGACCGAAACATTCTGTCCGACCGACATTGATTTCACGTCAATTAATTGCCGCAAAACCTTTATTCAGAATCGGTCGTATTTTTTTTTCAACCCTATTATTGGGCTACTGCTGGATCTGTTCAAATAGTGAGAACGTTTTAGACCATATTCTACCACGCTGGTCAAGTGTTAAAAGCGGACTTCACACACCTAAGAAACATGATATTTTGTAAGGTGTTGTAAGGTGTGCAGGATTTGAACCCAGAATCTCGGAGTGGAAAAACAAATTTTCAACTACTAGGGTATCAATGCTTTTATTTAACCATTTAATCGAACGTATAACAATCTTATTTATTCTTCTATTTGTAACTAAAGTACAGTATCAAAACAGCGGACTTAATGCTAAAAGCATTCTTTGCCAGTCAACTTGTGAACAGTTATAAAATAAAGAACGCGGACAAAGGAATCACATGCAAATTAATAATGAATCCATACATACATTACCTGTGGACACGAGTCGGTCAATGTCGCGTCAGAAATAGTTATATCGATCTCTCTCTGGTCACACAAATCATCGCACACATTTTAATCGAACATTTATCCAAATTGAAGATTGATTCAACAATATTTTATTTATCAAAGCTTCCCAATCCGTATCCAATTAATTATCATCCGAATACCACTAAACTATTCATAATTTAAACGATTTTTGGTCACTGCCGTGGTGCGACGTTTGATGACAACGCCCATTCATTGCAGCGATTTATTTGTATGAATTCGTTGCACCTTCGGTAAGTTGCGCTGCGTATATATGATATTTTCATACAATGCCGCTAGATTTAACCCGGTCCTTATTAGTTAATTACATGTGAAACGTTAACTACATTATGTTTAAAGTAGTTAGCTTAGTTTGCTTATAAGATCTTATTAGCCATGTGTGTACGTATCTTTCTCCGGCATAAGATTTACTTCATATTGTTATTATTTAATACCTGTTTTGCCCCGGAATGTGATTATACGCTGGCATCGCTAGCATCATGGTCCTGCCCAACAACTCGGGGAATTTAAAGAACAATTTCTCCGAAGTGTTCCGAAAATCACTGACATTGAATCTCATTCCGCGGCGTCTGAAACTGAAGCGCGACAGTGACGGAACATTCCGAACGAGAAAAGTATGCCAAGAAAACTTCCGATGTCAATCTGCGAGGCATGTGCTATATTGGATGCGGATAATGTAGAATAACCAAGCCGAGATACAAACACTCCTGTGTTTGTGAGATTCGCAAAAAGAAATTTACTTTCAGAAAAATGTTTTGCATTTTCTGTCTGTTTGGTTAATTCGTGGCAATGATATTCCTGGAGGTAAATATTTACAGTGCAAATAAAAGCTTTTCTCATCGCAACAGTCTCGTAATCAAAAGTTAGAGCGTAATAGTTTGTTAGCA
The DNA here is from genome assembly GCA_018246895.1 of Aspitha aspitha aspitha. Lineage (NCBI taxonomy): Eukaryota > Metazoa > Arthropoda > Insecta > Lepidoptera > Hesperiidae > Aspitha > Aspitha aspitha. The sequence goes on from DWGJ01005162.1 coordinate 9,905, forward strand.
TTAGCAAGTAATACAATATATTCTTACCGTATAGTATTCAGAAGCTCAAGTCTAAACTTACATTATCTATAAGTTTGTGTCCGATCTGAACAACCTATTTGATCTCATTACAAATTAGGAAATTGAATGCCCGATTTGTGGTAACTGGATACCTGCTTCAAATTACACATATCAGCATATGTACATACTTAGTATATCTATATTTGTGTTTACATAAACTAACATAATACTTATGATGGTTTGGTGTATCGCACAGGGTCGACTGTTTGGAAGTTCTCGTAAGTTACTCGCAAAATAAGCGCAAATAGTTTAATAAAAACGATACTTAACTATATGTGATATTACATTATGTGATATGTGAAAAAAGACTTCTCATTAATAAGCGTAACAGGTGAGTGCCGCCTGGTCATATTAAACGCCGTCCTGAAGGCCTTCTTATTAGCCTTTTGTGGGGGATCAAACGAAAGAGGCAGTGTCGGTGGCCGTCCTCGATATGACAGCGCTTATTAATGACCTTTTTTTCACAAAATCAAAGTAGACCAATTTTCGAGGAAAGCCCACTGCGGAACGGCTTTAACGGAACATAATTACGATTAAATGTCTACGTTATAGATTTTAATAAATAAAATAAATAAATAACTGGGGACTATTTCAACACACGGCTATCCGATCCCAAATTAGGCACATTAATGCCTGTGTTATGGTAAACGGACAGCTGATAAACATACATATATACATACAATATAGTACTTATATAGATATTTTTATTACGCCTAGACACAGAACAAACAAATGTGCT